>JAQGBI010000737.1:0-13215 GCA_034698325.1 Sminthurinus elegans | reverse complement strand
AAAGTTGATCACTGTGTTATTCTGCATAAGAGAGAGTTTGTTCATGCACCAAAAAAAAAATTCGTCCAAATCGTTTGAACTTTCAAGGATATATGTAAGTAACAAAAATTTACTTTTCGAACACGCCAATACACACAACAAAAAGATTGCAAGCATTCTGGTCATTATTAATTACATATTGTTACTTACTACTAATATTATGTGTCATAATTATTCCTTCATGTCATTTTCATTACAAAGAGAAGACACAAACTACCATATGTATGAAAAAGGAAGAACAATAACGTACCGATTGACAAAACCAATAACTTTTGGTTGTAGTGTTTCTGGAGAGAGGAAATGGGCCAGAATTAAAATGTCAACTGCATTTTCCACTTGTAATCGACTCAAGAGAACAGCCTCTGCTTTCTTTTTCAGTTCTATCACTTCATACTTATCCCCAATCTTCAACATTTCCACAGCATTTTCTTTCACATAATCACTTTCTCCAGTGTATACAAATTCCAAAAATCCTTTAACTGTTTCATCCGAGAAATCCTCAATCTTGACGACATTTTCCTTAGACTCGAGCATGTCAGATGAAAACATGGCACGGAAAACGGTACTGTGAGCTGAAAATTCACAAGATTAAAAATATTACTGCACTGGCCTAACTTGTAAAAAATATGTATTATTCATTACGTCAAGTGGATTATGTTTTTTTACTATATATGGTATACTTACCAGCCAAAATCAATTTTGAAGCTGGAAATGAAGCATTTTCCGTTTTGAGGGTGACATCAGAAAAATCCCCATTTGACAACAACGATAGAAACTGTTTTTTAACCGACGATTCATCCTCCTCTTCACGTTTTCTTTTTAGATTTGCTGTTGTTAGCGTTGAAATTTTGCAGTAAACTCTTAAAGTATTTCCTTTAATCAAAAATGGTAACGGAGCATCAATAAAACCTTTGTAAGGATATGTGGCTAATAATCCTCTACCCACCTGGATTTGATCAACACCAATTGATCCTAAACAAATTTAAATTTATATCGAAAAATAAACAATATTTAGTTACTACCATTATTATACCATTACAATGTTGTAGGGTTTTATTTATTTCAGTGATAATGCATTTCATGTGTACATTGTTAAATGTTGTGGTTTGTAAATTACCTGCCATGACGACTTTATTTTCAGAGTTCAAGAATTTGAATTGGGCCTCTGCTTTGACACAGTCGACGGACTCAGAGTCAACTAGGTTTATGCCCACCCTCACACTATTTTCGTCATCTCCAGTGTCTTCTAAAAATTCCATAGAGAGCTTCCTGGACAAAGAATAGTTATGTAATTGACAATGAATATATTATAATTATAAATTAGTACACTTGTTGTACACTATAAAGTATACTGCAATATAGAGAATAAAAATATTAATTATGACACAACATATGTCAAACTTATAAAAACATTTAAATAAACACAAAAGTCCAAGTTTTTTGAAATATACTTACCACTTTTCTGAACGCGTTGAGTCGCCATAAAAAATCGGGGATGCAATTAGTTTTTTCTTCGGCAATTTTGTGAAGTTTCTACATTCCCAAATGTATTCAACACTTGAGGTAGATTTAACATCACCATGTTCACCGATGTGTATGGTCTCCCCTTCCATTTCGATTTGTAAGGTCGAAGGTCAGCTACTAAAGAACAATTGAGTAAAAAGTGGAAGAAATGAAACTAAATAAGACAAACAAGAATAATATTGTAATACAGATTTCGATTGCGTGATAATTATCTTCTTTTTTTTGTAAAATGGAAAATGCTATTTTCAGTTTCATTTGGTGCAGAAATCAGTCATGTTTATTTAAACAACACGGTCTTACCTTTGCTTGACTACTTGAATTCGTACACAGTTTTATGATATTACAATTATAAACTAGTTAAATATAATTAATTCCCAAAATAAAAAAAAAATCAGCTGATTGATTTTGACTCTTCACTACAGTCAATGTGATCTGGGCAGTAATGAAATCTGTTGAGTGACGCAAATCATTCTTTTGTGATTTGTGATAATTAAATATGAAATGATGAAAGTAAATGGGACTATAAAAACATGATGACTTTTCCTAAAAGGCAATCATACTTATTATGAATTTTGACAGTTAATAATTCACTGGAGTATACCATATTATAATATGTTTATCTATGATAATACTACACAAAATAAAAGTGAAAACATGCAGGAAATAATGATTAAAAAAGCATTAACAGAAGTATGCGGATTAAATAACTGTATGTATTTTTGTAGTTGTTATGTATTATCTAGTATGACATAAATCGTGTTTTTTGCATGTGTACAATTTAATCATTGAAATTTTATTTATAATATTGCTTAAGTGGTTATATAGACGCATAAATTCAGGAAATTATATACACAAAAATACTGCCGACTATATTATTATCAGCAAAATTCATTGAAAAACTGAAGAGTCTTCTGCCTTTTTCAAAAAGTCAATAATGATTATTACTTATTTTCAAAATACTATGTTACATGCATACATACTACAAATACTCACAATAAAAATAATATAAGATGATACACACATGGATTAGAATATCATGTTGAAAAATAATGCCCACTCTTGACTAATAAAACAGAGTTGTTTGCTAAATCGACAACAATAATTATTATATACGTAGAAATTTTTCCTTTGGCCAAAATATACATTGAAGATTTAATGGAAAAATGATGTTGGTTATTCAAACTGCAGCAGACATTCACTGATTATATTAAAAAGTACACTTCATATCTTGTATATATATAATATATCATGAGGTCAAAAAAAATTACATAAAAATGAATTAATACTTGGATAATTTTACCTAGTTGCAGCGGAATAAAAACTACACTTACAAGACAGGCAATATTGTCAGTGTGTATTTAAGTACTAAACATTTTTATCTCGTGGAACAAACAAAATTTTTTGATTTAAATACTAGTTATATATATATATGTTTTAAATAAAATTATGTGTAGATTTATATTTACAAAAAGATATTATACGATACATTACATATACTAGGAAATTATGATAGAGTTATTGCACAATATTACACTTCCATCTTATACTATTTATAAAGTACCTTCTGAATTTCATTTCATTGAAAGTACCCATAAAAAAGAGAATGAAAAAAGTAATACCATACGACGAATTATATCATAAATTTATGTAGTGCTTTGATTCTAATCAGATGAAAAATCGGCATGCAAGTCCAACAAAATAGCAGGAAATTCATTTTTCATTTTTTTGAAGGCGTCAGTGTTTTTGATGTCCTTAGGATAACTAGAATATACACACACAAGACAAAAAAAGGATTGCAATAATAATGGTTATTATTAATTACATATTGTTACTTACTACTAGTGTTATGTGTCATAATTATTCCTTCATATCATTTTAATTATTAAGAGAAGAGACAAACTACCATATTTATGAAAAAGAAAGTACAACAACTTACAGATTAAACATTTGAACCACCTTCGGTTTCAGACTTGTTGGCGAGAGGAAATGGGCAACAATCAAAGTTTCAGCTGCAGTTCTAAAAGTTAGTTTTCCCAAAAGAACGGCTTCTGCTTTCTTTGTTAGTTTCAGCACTTCATACTTATCACCAATCTTCAACATTTCCACAGCATTTTCATTCATATAATCACTTTTTCCAGTATACAGAAACTCCAAAAATGCTTTAACCGTCTCAGCCGAGAAATCCTCAATCTTGACCACATTTTCTTTAGCCTCGCGCATCTCAGAATTAAACATAGCACGGAAAACTGGACTGTGACCTGAAATTGACCAAGATTAAATATTAAAATAGTTTTCCATATTAAATATTATAAACCTATATAAAATATGTAGAATAACATTACTTATTTGTACTTACCAGCCAAAATCAATTTGGATGCTGGAATGGAACCATTAGCAGTTTGAAGACATCACAAAAATTTCCATTTAAGACAAATGAGTGAAGCTGCTTGTTAACGGAAAATGAATCCTCCTCCTCAAATTGTGGTTGTGGATTTGTTGATGTTTGGGTTACAATTTTACAATGGATTCTCAAAATATGGCCATCAATCAAAGCGTCGGGTCTACCGACAATTTTCCTATAAGGGTCTTTGACAAAAAACCCTGATCCTGGTAAGCGTTGGACTGCATCATAAATTTCTTTAAATTTAAATTTAGATAGAAAAATACACGATATGTAATTAGTACCATTATTATACCATAGCAATTTTGTAAAATTGTATACATCTATATTATAATGCTTTTCATGTGTTTATTGTTAAATAATTTGATTTTTAAATTACTTCGAACAATGATTCTATTTGTAGAATCTAAATAATTGAGTTGACATTCAGCTATGACTCCCTCAACTGATTCCGCTTCTATAAGTTTTATGCTTGTTTTGACTTGTGGCTCAGCATCTTCAGCCTCTTTTATATAGTGCATGTATAACTTCCTGTAAAAATGATTAGTTTTGTAAGTGAAAATGAATATTTTATAAGTAGACATTTGTAAAATTTATTTATACCTTAAACTATAGTACACTACAAACAACAAAAATATGAAATATTAAACAATATATGCAACACTTTTAAAAACATTTAAGTACACAAAAGTTCAATAATCCTGAAATGCCCTTACCATTTTCGATCAGGGTTGGAGTCTGCATAGAAAACTGGCGAAGCAAATATTATTGTGGTGGGCAATGTAGTGAAATTTTCTACGTTCCAAATAAACTCTACACTTGATGTAGATTTAACACCATCCTCTTCTCGAATTAGGACAGTATCTCCAAGCATTTTAAAATTTGAGGTCAAAGGTCAAGTAATCTAGAACAACGAAATAACATGAAGTATTATCATAAGATTTTCAGTAAAATAATATGTTTCAAGTATATAAAATGTAGTATTTAGTTTTATATTATATACGACGTATTATGTGTATTAGGTAAAAAAGTTTGTACCAAAGTAAAACATAAAATATTATGTACCATATACAATAAGTACAATATAAAACTAGGAAATAGTTTTTACTTTTCAAAACAAAAAACAAATACTCACTATATAAATAGAAATACACAGTGCACAGTATAGTATATTGACACTTTATTCATTATAAGTACATACATGATACTTTAATGATAATGCTGAAGGTGATAAAAAATACAAAATATGAAAACACTCACCAAATTTTAACTATATATATATATATGTATGTATATCTTGAATATAAGCACAGTAATTCTAAATACTTGTTCTTGAAAAATAATATTCTTTGATTACGGAGTGAAGTAAAAAAAAAGTAGAATTATATAGATGATAGGTTTACTATAAAAAATATGCTGGTTGTTTGACAGATAATAAATCACTATTTTATACAAAGGATAAATGTATTTGATTACGACAGAATTATATTTAACTGTTAATTACTTTTGTTTTTCTGAGTGCAAACCGCAAAAGAAAGAAAAAGGAGCACTTTTGACAGCGTCCTAAAAACAAGGACAACTGACGTTGATTAATTTTTGTTATGTACACAATGAAATGCTCATGGTTAAATAGCTGCCTAAAAACTCGGAAATTATATAGTCAAAAGTACTGCCGACTATATTATTATCAGAAAAATTCATCAAAATAACTGAAAAAAGCCTTATGCCTTTTTCAAAAAGTCAATAATGATTATTACTTATTTTCAAAATAATATTATGTTATATGCATATATACTGTACCTAAAAACAGTAAACAGTAAAATAATAGACTTGAGATAATGATTGAATTCTCATGTTGAGAAATAAAGGCCAATATCGAATTACAACACATAGTTATGTAGTGAATGGACAATAATAATTATTATCTAAGTAAATATTTATCATTTAATCGTCCACGTAAAAATGGTGGTGGTGATTGAAACTGTAGTATATACTCACTGAAAAATATTACACAACAAAGCAATCATTTGTTGTGTACATATATAGTACAACATGAGGTCAAAAAACTAACATCAACATGAATTCTCAATGAACATGCATTCGCTTTAAAAGGCCTTTCAGTAGGGGCTAAGATATACTAAATGTAGGAGAAAGTACGAAAACTTTCTCCTCGGATACTTTCAGAAAAATACGATAAACAACGTCCTTTTATTCTGTCGCAAAGTAATAAAAGTCATTGGTATTACAAGGTATTTTTACATAACAGACAATTTATAATATAGACATAAAAGTAACTGTGTAATTGTATTAAAATGATAAGCCATTACACAAAATATATATTAAACACTGCATTGCTATAGTGACTGATCATAGCGCGTGAATGCAGAGTGAAGAATCGTGATTTAGAATTTTAATTTTTAATCATGAGATTAAACTGGGATTAACTTTTGGAGTGGATAATTATTGAATTTGATATCAACAATAAAGGTAAGTTGATTTTTGGTATTTCAATTAATTTCAAGTATTATGAAGTTCTGTAGATGAAATTTAAAATGCACTTTCTTAGGATGTCAGCATGTCTGAAATCGTTTTTTAGCTTCTTTGTATTCTTGTCGAAATTGACAATTGACAAGTTGGGTCTTGGTATGAATTATGAATACTATGATTTATTATATTTGACATCTGATGTGTCTCAAAAATACACCATACATCAGAGATCATAGATAAAGTATAAATTTGTATGTCATATTATTGACTGGAGATGAAATTAAATGTTATGTCATAATACTTTATTATGTATAATGTATAATGAATGAAATTCATGATTAAACTTCATACTTCATACATGTTTAAGTAATAAGTAATATGCCTAAAACTTATTTTATAATATTCTATGTGTACAGATTTTGAGTAATATTAAAAAATGTCCAGTGACGACGAATCATTTTTGTGATGAATCAGGAGCATCATAATATTATGTATATTTCCTGATAATTGACATTAAAAGTAATTGTCAAATAATAAGTTTAGTGTACATATAATATACATAGTGCATGAAATAGTGTTACTCAGCATTAAAAACAAAACCAAGTACACGATGGAATTGTGAGTACACCAGTAGAAATATCGTGTTGTTTTTGAGTACTGATCGAATCTAGTATTTAAATCTTTTTTTGTGTTAAAAAAAAAAATATAGCTGAAGTCTACTAATTGTACACTTTACGTACTTGGATTTTTTAGTTCATGTGCGTATTGTATACAATATGCACATGAACAAAATTTCAGAGAATGCACGAACACTGCCAATACTTGGGTAGTACTAATCATAGGCCCCAAAAATTATAACCCCCACCCCTTCAAAATTCTGTCACAAATACACACCTAACACCCTCCCTGACTTATGTACCTCTTTCCTCCGTTAGCCCCGATTTCCTCAGAAATTGAAACCCCGTCCATAAAAGTGAATGCACATAAAAAAAGAATATGCTTTAATAATAATGTATTATTTACATCTTGTTTTGTGAGCTTACTATTATTATCCACCAAATCTAAATGAGTCCAATTATAAAAAGACTTGACAGCCTTGATCATCTCCTCATCACTAGAAACAGATTTGGTATTCTTTAGGAGTCTCTTATTATCTAAGAGATTGTCCACATTAAAGGAATCATTAGACATAAACTGCATTTTCAGCAAAGCATTTGGTTGATAAATGTCTGACATATTATGTTGACCATTCCAACATTTGTATTGCATAATAAAATATGTAGTTATTTTCATTAATCTTGTCCCAAGATTCTGAGTTGTGAATTCCACGTGTTTTCAACAACTTGAACCTTCTTCACTCACAAGGAGCAAATATTTTTTATTTGCATATTTTAGTTGTGTTGGTTCTCATGCTTGTGTTTCCATTTTGACATTTGACATTTATAATTAATCACACATTTACGATTTACGATTATTATTATCAGAACATATTTTTTTTCTATGTTTCTATTTTTATATTGTTTCTGTGTACCTCATTTTTTTTTGTTTAGATTCCGGCGGTGATCAGACGCTGTAAAAATGAGTTTACAATCTCAGAGTGCCACCTTTCTCGCGTGTTAATTGACTGGATTCCTCAAAGTGGAGGTGAAAGTTGTGTTCTGGATCTGGAAGGAGTCGTTCGAGAGTTTTCCATTAAAGAGGAAAAAGTTAAACTTGAATTCTCGCCTGCCAACTCTTAGTAGAGCGCGGGAGACCCGGGTTCAATTCCCGGCCAATGCAAAAACTTTTGCCCTTTTTTACTTTGTCGTTTAATCATTTGCATGGCGTTTGTTTTGTTTTTGGACAATTTTGTATTTTTTAGTACCATAACAAGTCAGACTTGGTACTTTTTGAGCCAACATTTTGTACACTACTGTATTAAGTTTTCCTCCTGTATGACACAAACTACGAAACTACACTCTGTACTTCATATAGTGAGACGTTAACACTTCTTGTACATTAGAGCGGCCCAGCACAATTAAACGTGACGGATTGTTTCAGAATAAGAGGTCTACTGATACCTACCAAATTTCAGAAAATCTATGAGTGGAGTTTTTAGATGGTGCACAAAGAGGTCAAATGTCAATACGCTTTGTTATGGCAAATAGGATTGCGGATGGAACGATTTTCATGTATGTTGGCATTTCTAAAAGGCAATCTCAAGGGTCTTTGTTTTATGCTATAAATCTTGTCATTAGACATTGGACTACCTGCGGATGGCACAGTAGAAAACCTGATTTTCTGAGTGTAATAAGTATTTCCGTCGCGATTGAATGCCAAATGATTAAACTCTGCTTCATTGTCGCATTAGTATACTGAAAGTTCATATGATCGATAGAAAAAGCCGAATGTTTGACTTGTTCAATACTAAGGGCCCTGAAAACCCGGGTAAGCTGTAGTATGGAAAAAACTACATGCATCGCTTTTTAGGAAGCGAAGCTGACTATTGAAATACTCTCGTGTCCTTACTTCTGCCTGTGTACAATATGTATTGCACATGTGTGAAATACGGTTATTCGTCACATGTAGATTATACCTTTCGTAGGACTGGCACTCATATTTTTTTTCAATAAAACGCAACCATCCCTAAGAAAATCAAATGCATAAAAATGCTACACAGTTTAAGTTTAAGCTTCTTATGTCCAAAACTCTTGGTGCATTTACAGCCTAATAAGTCTTTGTATATTTTGCTACTTTTCAATGTTTTCAAACTTCTGTGTGATTCCTACGGTGTTTAACGCGTACCATGAAATATGATGATAGTACATGCAAAGTAAACATTTGAACAACGTCATAAAATAGTATGAACTTTCAATTTATTTTAAATTTGGTACAGAAATATTGACAAAGATTTCAAAAAAGGAAATTCCAAAGACAATCGTCTTTTACAAAATAAAGAAATAGAAAGGAAAATATTATAACATTTAGTATTGTATAAGCGACTAAAGGTGGCCGGTTTCAACATGATCGTCTTTCTGCAATCCAAACCATGCGATATTTAATAAATTATTAACATGTGAAGTACAAATTGAGTAGCTTTACAGTAAATACTACAACGTAAAAACACAAACCCTTTTAGTCGGGACGTGGTCATCATCATATTCGGGCATGGTCGTCCGGCAAAGTCCGGCAACCCTTGAATATACTAACTGGTGAGGTACAAAAGGATAGAAAACAAGGTTACTTCAAAAAATTAAAACATCCAAAATGCTGCAAAAAACTGTGACTTATTCACATTTCGATTCCACTGATATTTATTGACAAAAACAAGACATCACTTGAGTCGACATTATGTGATATCATTGTGGTGTCCTTTTGGTCCAAATTACTATAAAATGACATATCCTTTCGGTGTCAATGTGGTGTCATGTCACCTGAATTCCACCATTCAATATTTTCAATATTTTTTGGTGGAATTTTGGTAGAAACTCCATGACAACGCATCGGAATCCGATGGAAAGTCGATTGGATTTTGGCATAAATTTGGACCAAAAAGACACCAAAATATGAAACCATATGACACCACTTTCCGGTCGGATACGGTATCGTATTTTTTCAAGGGATAAAGTTATAATTGCTGTTTTCAAATAATTCTATTTTGCAAAGGTGATGGACGTATTCGTCGTAACAATTTGTTATCAAAACGGAGCTGAGCTTAACAATCCCGAGGAAAATAGGTGGTCGGTGTTCGGAAAAGCGGCGTAGTGGCTGGAAAGTGGTCGAAATGGTCGGGAAAATGGTCGCAGTGGTCGTAAAAGCGGTTGAAATGGTCGCCAACCACTGGTCATAAATCAACGACCATAGACCATAATAATTCGACCACCGACCACCTATTTTCCCCGGAATTGTCAAGCTCAGCCAAAAACGGAGACTAGGAGTAATACTTCACATTGCTTTTTAATAACTGTTGCATCGTCATAGGTCAAATCAAACGACCACTGAAAGAAAACACTCGACTCGTAGGTTCAAATTAACAAACTAGTTTTAGTGATAACACTCTTGATTTTCAAAGAATTGGTATCACTTACCACCTGTGTTGCGTTGCCATACCAAATGCAGCACCATATAATAGGAAACATTGGAGTCATAGATTCACATTAACACAACTAAGTTTATTGATAACATTCTTGATTTTCAATGAATTGCTATTCCATATCATTACTTACTTGCTGTTTTACGTTGATGTACCAAATGAAGTCCGGGAATGATGTACGGGAATTGTAAATATTTTATGCAAGGTTTTGGATGATCCTTTATAATAATCTTGAATTACGTAATAAAAATGTAATTTTTTTTATATAGACTTGCTTTTGGAGTTTCACTCCTGAGTTACATACAATGCGGTGACGTTTCAGCGGAGAAATTTCCGCTGGCTTGGCCGTGTGGTGGCTCGCCTTAGTGGTCAGATTTTGTAAAATTTTTTTGTTTAACTTCTTTAGCTTAAATCCTTTAGCTTCGAATAAACTAAAAAATAAGAAATTCCGCCAGGTATTTAGAGCATCAATTAAGACATCAAGTATAATGTATGCATGAAACATAAAAAGAACGTTGGAGTCATGTTTTTAGAAAACCCAAAAGTTCAAACTCCAATCAATAGTCCTGATGAACTACATATTGATGAGAGCAACTACTAAACCAAAGCCTCAATTTGCGCATCGTTTACCGAAATTTTAAGAGTGTAAAAATGTTTTTTTGTTAAACTAGTAGGGTTAATCGGGGGATCTGTGGTGTAGCCTGGGGTAACTGTGGTTCGCTTAATTACGGTTAAATGGCTAAAGATATGAACTTGAGCTTTTGTATACTTGTTCGTCTTGCGGAAATCTATCGTTTGATATCAAAACCTTTTCTAAAAAGTTAGTTTAAATGGGTTAAATTTAATGTTGAAGGTTGAGATGCCAAAATATACACCACAGTTCCCCCGACTAACCCTACAAAGAATCAAAATTATAGAAATGACTCATTTAAAATGAGGCTCATAAAATGCTTAATACAATGTATTTATTTAAGCAAGCCTTCCATGTACCTCGTCGGTGTCTTGTGTATTGTGTACTCTATATTCGTAATTTTTACACAAATGCACATACATGTGAGTACATGTGTGATCGTACACGTGACATTCTAAGTACAATATATTGTGAAGCCAAAAATAATAAAATCTTAAAGCTCCTTCCCTTCCTATGATTTAGCATATAGACATCCTTGGTATTCCTGAACTAAATCATACAAAGGGGGAGGAGCTTTAAGATTTTATTATTTTTGGCTAGACAATATATATATTATTTGATCACATGCATATACACATGTATGAATTGAAGTGATCGTTGTCAAAGTGCAGTAAACATGACAGGAAATAAATGGATGCACTCCTCAGACGACGCTGAACTAACCATTAGCCTTTGCATCTCGATCCTCTTCATCCTCTAGCTTGCCTCATCTTTAGCTGTCTTCTTCTACATTCTAGGAATAAAGAGTATGGACTATTGACAAAGTACAAATGACAATTGCATTCGTATGTACTGTTCTAACTGTACATAGGAATCAATGCTGGTTTAAATTTTATCTATTTGTACATACATGAGGATCATATATACATATACGTTCATCAATAACAGAAAAGGATTATCAGAAACATTTTTGTCAATACATGTTTCTGTCACTAGACACTAGTATTATCTAAACTTTAAACTTGTAGAAAGAGTGTGAGAGAAATCAACATCAAATGTGTAATGTGTATGAATGTATGTATGAACATGTATGTTTCCAGTCGAAGTTTTTTTTAATCTTAATGGACATATATGAGTTCTTCAGATGAGGTACAAGAAGAACCAGAACTGGAACTAGAACTTGAAAATGGAAGGATATAATACAAGGTCTACATGTGTAGTATAATTATATTATTGTTATGTTTGTATCACTACTCTTACTATCAACTATCACATACACACACTCATTTATATGAAATACAGGTAGAGAAAGAACAACATAAATAGAGGACCAAAATCACTTAAGATGTGTTTAAATATTCCTGATACATTTCTGATTTTGCTCATTATCCATGTAAAGGCGGCAACGTCTTTGATTTACTAATAATGCAATGAAAAACAAATGTTCCGCCTCGTGTCTCATGTCTTGTATTTTGTGCATGTATGATTAGAAAAATTGTCATTTTATCCCATGTTTTTCGTCGCCATCACCTTGTAGATATTACAATTGATATTTGTCTTTGTTGTTTCTATTTAAACTATTTGGAAGTCGTCATTTTACCAAAACATATGTAAATATCTACCAGAAAGAAAGAAATTGTTTGTGTATTTAGTATTTGAATTTGTTAAATGTAAGTCATCTATAATTTAGTTAATGTTTAGCTTTTACAGTAAAACATGTGTTATGGGTTTATGTAAGTGTTCAAAGCATAATGTACAAGAAAATTAGAGTAAATTCATGTTTTTTTTATTGTACATATGGGTGTAATGGTGACATGACCACAAAAGTTTCCTTTTCTGGCTAAACACACAGACACACATTTGACTTTGTTGTAAAATCTAAAAGCACTTACATCAAACAAGAAACTGATGGTACAATGAATGAATCACAACCCACGTACCAAGAGCTCATGTACTGATGCTTGTGAATCCAGAAATTCTTTAATACAGTCCCAGGACTAGAGGTTAAATAAGCGAACTGCGAGGTTATTCGTTACCTCGCAGAGAGCTGAAATAACCTCC
>JAQGBI010000736.1:0-13215 GCA_034698325.1 Sminthurinus elegans | reverse complement strand
TGATTTAAAAGAAGTTGAAGCGTCTGCCGTATTTTTGCCGTATAAAGTATGAATTTTGATTCTCTATTTTAATTCTAGGCCTTTCTTGTAGTTTGAACATTACGGGCATAAAAAAACCATGTGTTTTTTTCACAGGGCGACAGAATGAGCATGATAATTTATTTGCCATGGAAAGGAAGAAAATTGTCAGTTCTGGAGGGAAAATTGGCCAGTTTAGTTCCAGCTCAAGTCCGTAGTCAAGCAACAACAACTCCAATTTCCCTTTATCTTCCCAAATTCAACATCAGCTCATCTCTCGACTTTAAGGAGATTTTAATATCTGTAAGTTGGATTTTTGCTTTTGCAAATACGTTTAAATTGCATGCTCATAAAAAGGATTAAAATGATAACCAAATTTCTGACTCATTTAAAAAAAATTCAGTTGGGCGTCCAGAGAATGTTCAAGAGAGAAGAGGCGGATTTTAGTAGAATGTCTGAGTCTCCTCAATTTCACGCGTCCAAAGTTAGTCAGAATATTTTTATACAAGTGAATGAAGAAGGAACAGAAGCTGCCGCTGTCACAGGTTATTTTTTTATATTTCTCTTTTCATGTTCATCTTTTTTCTTTTTTTGTTTATTAGAATAAAATTAACATTTATCAAATTGCTTCAAATTGTTTCACCATTTGAATTTTGTTGTCATTGTATTTTGTGTTTGTGCAGACGTTCATGGCCTTGCACCGATTTCCGCCCCAAATGTTTTTAAAGTGGACCGTCCCTTCATTTTTCAAATATATGACAGAGTCACAGGCGCCATTTTGTTCAGTGGGCGAATCTCCAATCCGAATCCGTAAGTAAACTGAAGTAAAATTTTGACATTTGAACTTAAAATTGAAATTTAAGCTTCGAGCTTTTTTGCTGTTTTTGTGCAAATGAATGGTGAAAAAAATGTACAATAAATACTCAAAGTGTACAACTACAACTTCCCAGTTAAAAATGAAGGCAAAGAGAAATATTAAATGTTCATATTGTGAAATGAGAAATATCTGAAAATTAATGGTGTTTTTTTATTCCTACAGAAATTCAGATGGACAAGTGACCGAGGAAAGCGGTTGGAAATATGCTAGTCTGTGGGAATATCCAATTGGCAAGGCAAAGTCTATGGCAAAATATATAAGTACCGCTTTCAAGGGATGGCGAACTTCACTTTTTTAATGTCTCTATATTTAAAACATTATTGTGACAGTACACAGTCAACAGACAACTTTCAATATTTCAAGAATTGTACTTTTTTTACTATGTATACATTTCAGTTGTAAGACATGTAAAGTGCTGAATTTTGTATGGACAAAAATGCATTAAATTTTTCTGTGTTCTCGCTGAATCCGCTGAATAAATAATAAAAATTAAACTGTATGATTTTTCTTGTGTCCAAAATAAATGACCAAAATGTCCAGTATCCAGTTTTAGCACAGCAACCCCTAAATTTCAACGCATGTGATTCCAAACTTGGGCTCATTTTATTGCCTTCAACAAACAAAATTATGCAAGCATTTTATGCAAAGTTCAGTATTTTTCCTGTGTCTTTCTAATTTTTTGAAACTGATGTATTTTCATAAATTATGTAAATGCATAAACAAGACAGTTTTGTCCAAAAACTACAGTCAAAATATACAATTTTAATCTGAATATTTTACTTATTTTGCGTTTGATTCAAAATGATTTTATTTTTCAAGACGGGAATTCCGCTAGTATTTATTGTGACTTGTGATGAAAAGTGTAAAAGAGCCCTTCAGCAAAATTCCACAAGGAATTTCCATTCCCGTTTCCACTTTTCCGCTCGCTGGAAAAATCCGCATTGACTTTGGCTCTTTTCATTCCAAATTCAATCAGAGTCTGAAAATCCTCTTGCATTTCCACTTCAATTTCCGTGAGTCGATCCAGATACTCCATTTTCTGTTGTGGAGGGAATCCATTTAATTTTGACTTTTCATTGTCCAGGGAAAATTCCTCTTCCAAATCTTCAATGTAAAAGTGCCAGAAATGTAGCAAACTGCCACGGTTTTCAAATCCACGTTCTTTTTCTTGTTGAAATTTAAGCTGAAGAATGAGTCGCTTTCTCTCTTCTTTTACGCGTTTTACCTCCACCTTGAACATGCATTCAAAACTATTTAATTCCTCTGGACTTAAAACTTCTTCTATCTCGGAGTTTCCTTTCTCAGTTGACTCAGTTTCTTGACAAAGATAATCGTCATTTGGAGTTTTGAATCCGAACCATCCCGAGTTTTGAAGGAAATGTTGCGCAAGGAGTAAAAGTAAAAGTAGGTCGTTGAGAGAATCCAGTGGCTTTTGAGCCGATGGATTTGGCATGTACAAAATGTTACTCTTTGAGCCCTGACAAAAAGCGGCGGGTTTTCCATGAAAAGAGGACAGAAAATGACAGCTGTTTTTGTAAAATGAGTGGAGTTAATTGTTCAAATTCCAGGAGGAAGAAGACGAGGAAGATGAAGCTGAAGATTCTCCAAAACTGAGCGTAGGAAGCATTTCGCCCGTGAACTTTTCAAAGCGGACAAAGCCTATGTCTTTAACATTAGCTTTGTCCGTTTTGAAAAGTTCACCGGCGAATTTGTTCTCGTGGCTCCGGGTAAAAGACCATCATTTGTAAAAAAAAATTCATGCTATAATATTGAAAATCCGCATTTTCCACGATTTATATTTTCATGTGGTCTGCATGTAAAACATTTCAAACTTTAATTTCTCTTCAGTTCCTGCTATTGCCCTTCTATTTCTCAGTAAATCTAAATCGTCAAACTAGATGTGAATATGATTGCAAATTTTAAATACGCATGTCGATGTTAAATTCAAGGATGACCCCGTGACCTTAATTAACCAAGATTTATGTGACTATAGTTGAATCCTCTTTGGCGACGAATGAAAAATATAAATTCAATAATCAAGAGATACGCTTCAACATGTGGACACATGCAAAAAGTCTGTACAGTTTAAAAGAAGTGGAGATAAAAAAGAGAGCAAAAAATTATGGAGACGTGTTAAATTGAATTTACTAGAAATGATGAATAAAAATAGATGAGAACCAAGAAGAAAAAGGAGTGGGATTTTATACAGATAATAATCAAGTCCGCTGTGCGTGCTTGTTGGCCCGCGGCGCGTTTGCTACTTTGCATTGCTATATCAAGCGCTACTTTTATTACAGTTCATGTGAGAAAGGAGCGGTTTCAAATTTAACCGTGAATTTTCAAAAGACAATTTCAGGAGGATCATTAATGATTACATTGTTCAAAGCTCGATGCTCAGAGCCCAGAGCGCGCTGCTAAGCGCCAATATTAAGTAATAAACGGTTTGATATTGACGGTGAACAAATCTTCAAAAAATTACCCTCTTTTGACACTGCACAAGAGCAGTTTTAGGCGTAAGCAACGGAAGTCACCGCTTAGGACGCCGAGGAGATAGGGGTGCCAAATTTGACAAAAAGGGCGCCAAAAACGAGCAAGGGGCGCAAAAAAAGGAAATAGGCACCAAAGCGAGTAAAAGAGCCGCGTAATCAAAAACCGGAGGCATGCATTCGAGAAAAAACCTCAAAAATCGAATTAAAGGGTGCAAAAATTGACAAAAGGGCGCCAAAATTGATAAGTTTGGGCACCATTTTGTTTGCTTCGGGTGCCGGCTGCTTTTCCTTTGAGTTTTCTTGGGGCGCCAAAATCCAAAGATTGGCCTTGCTCCTGCACGACCCCTTTTGGGGCTTTTGGTCCTAGTTTCCAAATGGCAACCGCCACAGATTTCAGCCCTGAGTATTTTCGTATTAATAACCTAACCTTTTTGAACATAAAGCCAATTCTTTTTTATTTTAATCTTATAAACATCAAATGTTTTACAAATTTGATTTTTTTTTGCAAATTTGGAAACTGCAAAAAAACAGCCATCTAAATTGCGGTAGAATCCTTAACATTAACAACATCCAGTAAAGATCATGGTGTTTTGGCTCCGCGGTTTCTGATGCCCGGAAGCTCAAAATGTGCGGCTCCTTGCCCCGCTAAGCTTGTTATCGACAAATTTTGATGCGCTCTTTTAAATGGTGCATGATACATCAGAATCGAAGATGTGTATTTTTATAGTAGTGGTTTGTAAAAACCGACGTGGATTTTCAACTCATGTCTCAAACTCAAACTCAAATCCCATAATTCAAAGCGTTTGACTTTACTAGGAAAAGAGCAGTGGTTTTCATTCCTCCTTTGGTTCACTTATTCATCCATTCCTTCCTTCATTCCTTCCTTCATTTATCTCTCTTTTCTTTGACACTCGTTCTTTTTGTAGTTGCTACGTGTACTTTCTTCCACACCATTATTCTATAGGAATAAACCAGAATACTCACATTAATATTTCTATTTAGTTTTATTTTTATTTATTTTTTCTTGAACTGCCACGAAATAGGACGGAATTTCCAGGTTGAAACCCCGTATTCGAATGATTACAAAATTTTGAAGCATTTGATGCAACCAAGCCTCAGTATTTATTTCATTGACAAGCTCTTCTTTTTTTCTCTACAGTTTTTGTCCAGGGACCACAAAAAAAATGTCTAAGATGGCCGGAACTTGTTTCCACTGTTGTACAATTGGACTCCTTGGGCTCTTTTTAGTTGTATACGGATCTCCGGCGTTTAAGGACTCTCGCCGAGGAAGCAGCGGTGGCAGTCAAAACCAAAAACAAGTTGTACAGACAGTCAGGTATCCATGCATTTAATTGTACTATTTAATTGTTTACTTGTTTCAAAACTTGGGTTAAAAGTTAAAACAAAAAGGCACAAATCTAAAATCCAAAAGCTGTATAAAATTCTAAACTCATCACTAGAAACCATATGTTCAAAGATTCGAGTATTTTTTTTCAAGTTTCTATTTTCATACTGTTAACAGTTCTTTCCTTAGATTTTTTCCGTTCATGTTAAGAAAAAAGTAAATTCAATATGGAAAAATTTGCCATGAGTACATGAATTTAAAATACATACATGAGAAAAAACTGTGTTACAAGTTTTTTTTGGACGAAATTGTTTTTTTCTTGTTATTTTTTAAATATAGCCCATGGTCGTGTGAATTATGATGAATTTAAATTTAAATTTGAATTTATCATGTTTTTTTTCAAGCACGGAAAAATTAATCGCCGTAACTCAGTTTGAGACCAAAAGTTGGCAAGTTGCCGCCAATTTGTTCAAGGTAAATACTAAATATTTTGACTAAACATAAGTACAATTCCATTGATTATACACTTTGAGTACTTTCATCCCGCTTTGCACAATTTGCATGAAAAGTAGCTCAAAAAGTAGAATAAAAAAAAGTAGCTCAAACAGTACAATAAAAAAAGTAGCTAAAAATTACAATAAAAAAAAGTAGCTCAAAAATTACAATAAGAAAAAGTAGCACCAAAATAGGCTAATGATCCCACTTTGTTGGTCCTCATTTGTCTTTATATAAAAAGGAAGCAAGGAAAACAGAGGATGGGAATTTGGTCTTTTCCCCATTGAGTTTGACCACCTCAATGATCATGTTGTATGAGGGCGCGGGAGGTGAAACGGCAAAACAAATCCACATCTGTTTCAAATTTCGACTCGACACTAGAGGTTTGATTAATAAGCAAACGCAAACAGTCAGCTCTCTCAAAAATCAGGTAGCCTGTTTTTAATTTTTAAATTTTTGAATAAAAATTGGTTAAAATTCCGTGAAAAGTAACAAATTGTTATACTTTCAATGAACTTTGAACTGTCAATTTTGAATTTTGGATTTTGGGTTTCGGATTATAGACCTCAGTCCAAGATGGAAATTCGGATGTTAAGTTTGTGTCAGCCAGTCGAATTTATGCCAACATAAAAAATGCCCGACTCCTTCCGGATTACGTGAAGGTGGTGAGTTCATTGGGCGGGGTGGAAACCCTGGATTTTTCAGAGCCAACCCAAGTTGTCGCCCACATGAACGAGTGGGTCAAAAATCAGACCCAAGGGAAAATAACAAAAATAGCTGAAAACCAGGATTTTTCCAAGGAAACTGCTGCGGTTCTTCTGGACACTTTGTATTTCAAAGCTCCATGGAAACAACCATTCAACAAAAATGATACAAAAGAGGACCAAGATTTTCACGTCAGTGAGGATGAAACAGTAAAAGTTGAGATGATGCAACTTACGACGGACCTTCGATATGCTGATTTAAAAGAAGTTGATGCAACTGCCATATTTTTGCCGTACCAAGTATGAATTTTGACTTCTGTATTTTGACTCTTTTATTTTTTTTAAATTCTTTTTCTGATGTCCTTGGTTTCCCTCTGCCCTGTTTTTTTTGGGCATTTGTACTCAGTGCATAAAAAACTCTATATCTTTTCACAGGGTGACAGAATCAACATGATCATCTATTTGCCGTACAATGGAAAAAAACTGCCCAATCTGGAGGAAAAACTGGAGACGTTGGTTCCCACTCAAGTCCGTAACCAAGCAATAACTAGTAAAATTTCCCTTTTCCTTCCAAAATTCAACATCCGCTCATCTCTCGACTTCAAAGAGATTTTAGATTCCGTAAGTTGTTTGACTTCTTAAGACTAAATCTCAGCTATTTTACCTTAATTTTCAGCGTCCCGGCCGAAGTTGGTAGCTAATTGTTTCTTGGATCATTTTTGATTTGTTTTAATGTAAAGATGAATGTGACGAGGATGTTCAACGGGACTTTGGCGGATTTTTCAAAAATGTCAGAGTCCAAAGAATTTCACGTGTCAAGACTAGTGCAACAAGTTTTTGTCCAGGTGAATGAAGAGGGCGCTGAAGTGGCTGCTGTCACAGGTACTTTCTTCTATGCTTTGTTTTTGATTCCCTTGAAACTTTGACCCTAATGACTAATTGCCTAATTGGCTTATGACCAAAAGATTATCGTATTGTTGTGTAAAAAATGTAAAAGGGGGGAGGGAGGAAGGAGGAGCGGTTAAAAATACTGTTATTTACCCAGTTTTCCTTTCCATTTATTTAGAGGCCCATGGTTTGTCCGCTGTTTCCGCCCCAAATACAATAAAAGTGAACCGTCCCTTCATTTTCCAAATATTTGATAGTGTGACGAGCACATCTTTACTCACTGGACGAGTCAGTAATCCAAATGGGTGAGGACCAGGACCAAAATTAAAATCAAACAACATTAACATTTGAGACTTGCATCAATTAACTATTGTACTTTTTGTAAATTGTATAACTTCCTTCTGCATTGGGAAATTATTGGGAGTATCAAGTCAAAAAAATAGGAGCTGAAGCATGATATGTAATTTGGAGTGGTGGTGGGTTTTGAGATGCAGCAAAAGTAGTTCCACAAATCCTTTTGTGCTTTTTTTGTTTTTACTTTATCTCTTTCCTCAAAATCCTCATGCACAGGGAGAAGTAAACAGACTCCTTAAGAATAAGTACAAAGTACCACAAATAGTAAAACTGTCCATTTTCAGGCAAGCCTTTGAAAGATATTGAAATTGTGTAACACATTTATTGTATTTATTTATTGCTTTTGAAATTCCACAGAAAACCAGAACCAGCTTCAACTAAAGCTCTAACTGAAGCTCCAACTGAAGCTACAACTGAAGCTACAACTGAAGCTACAACGCCAGCTACGGATTTACTTGGAACCTCAAACAATTCCACTACTTATCCGTCTTCTATTTGTGTGGAAAAAATTACCGGTGTTACCATTTCCTCCAATTGTTCAACTCACAAGGCTACTGGCAACACAAAATACGTCTGCCAAAATGAGGTAAAGCATGTAAATTGAGAAATGAAGGGCGCAAAACAATTCAAAATTTGGCATGCCTTCTGCGTTTTTTTTGTTTAACAAAACTCCAATCAAATTGGCAATACAAGTTGAGCTAACCACTCACAATCAAGAATTTACGACTCACGTGACTCATTTTAAAATAAAATTAAATCGTGGCCAAGCAGGATTTCAAAACTCGCTAAATGAATTCTTGATTGCGAATGGGTAGTGGGTAGCCCAGCCTTTGTCCTCTGTCCGATAATTATTTAATTTATAGCCTCACTTTGCCGCCATCTCGCATTGCCCCAATTATAATTTTACTGGAGTCTCACTTTGCCCCAGAGACTAAATACTGCGACGCGCAAAAATTCAAACGTGATGACAGACAGACGGACAGACTAATAGGGTTGCGAAGCTGCGCTACCCTAAAACGCGCGCCCTTTCCCTTGTCCCTTAAATTTTCAAACAATGAAACTGATAATGAGCTCTTTAATATGAACAGCCGGATGGTACGAAGGGGTCCGAAGACGGAGTCGAGACGAGCGCTATCAACCTCAACCTCAATCTCAATGTCAATCTCAATCTAGACGTCCACATCAACGGCAACGTCAACAATGGTCAGCTCATCATTTTATGCCTATCCTCTGTACACTGTACACTGTACACAATAGACGAAATATATTTTCTATGGTCCAAGTTAAACCATTTTTCATTGATTTTTAATGATGCTCATGTTTGTTTGTATAATTTTCTAGATGGTTCCTCCGGTCCGACTGGCACAAGGGCACAATCCAGCCAAAACTACCGTTTTAAAGATATCCTTGTACGAGTCAACGTTGGACAAAATCCGGAGACCGTCAATACGACGGCGACGCATGAATAAATGTCAACAATGTTCTTTATTCATTTTCAAAATTTTTAAGTTTTTTAAGCATCCCCTTGAAATAATATGAGTCGACATTATGTTGTGTCACTTTGGTGTAAGGTGTCTTTTTGGTCCGAATTTCCATCAAATGACATTAAGCTTGGTGTCACGTCCCCTGAATTGCACCATTCAATGTTTTCAATATTTTTGTGGTGGAATTTTGGTAGAAATTCCATGACAACTGATCGGAATCCGATGGAAAGTTGATTGGATTTTGGCATGAATTTGGACCAAAAAGACACCAAAATATGACACTTTATAACACCACTTTCCGGTCGGATATGGTATCATATTTTTTGAAGGATCCTTTCATTTTTAAAATCATTTATTTTTGTTTTTGTTGTGTTTTGTATGACCATGGATTTGATTTTATTGTTGTGGATTTTATATCCAACTCTCTTGTTATTACTTTTCATTTGAAACTAGGAATAAATCATTTAAAGCCTTGCTTTTACTAATTACTGCTCACAAAAAGATAGAAAGAGAGAGAGAAAAGAGAAAACAATTTATTTAACGCAAGTTGTTCCATTACTTTCATTACTTTAATTAAATTGTATGATATTTATGCAGCCACGATAGACTTCACGGAATTCAATTACATTTATTCAAAATCTATAGCTTTCGGTGCAAAGCTTTCACTTTCTTCAGGAGCCCAACAATTAACTAACTCACAGTTAATTTCACCAACAATAATCAACAATAATTGTATGATATATGATTTAAAAACACGAAATATGCAACGCATTTTTGATGGAACAATGCCTCATTTCAACCCCCATTATTTCAAAATTGGTTAAATTTATATTTATTCCACTCATAAAATGATACATCAAGTTCACAAATAAATGTTTTTGCTGTGAGGTGTGTCACGAAAAGGGATTTTAAAACAGTACAATTTTGTCCAGAATTCTCCAGAAATCAAAGTAAAAGTCGTAATTTTGGTCTGTATTTTGGGATTGATTCCACATGATTTTAATAGCCTATTCATTTGTTGCCCTTTTGAGTTTGATTCAAAATGATTTTATTTTTCAAGACGGGAATTCCGCTAGTATCTATTGCGATTTGTGATGAAAAGTGTAAAAGAGCCCTTCAGCAAAATTCCACAAGGAATTTCCATTCCCGTTTCCACTTTTCCGCTCGCTGGAAAAATCCGCATTGACTTTGGCTCTTTTCATTCCAAATTCACTCAGAGTCTCAAAATCCTCTTGCATTTCCACTTCAATTTCCGTGAGTCGATCCAGATACTCCATTTTCTGCTGTGAAGAGAATCCACCCAATTTTGACTTTTCAATGTCCTGGGAAAATTCTTCCTCCAAATCCTCGATGTCAAAGTGACAGAAGTGAAGAAAACTGCCACGGTTTTTAAATCCACGTTCTTTTTCTTGTTGAGTTTTAAGCTGGAGCTGAAGCTGTAAAATGAGTCGCTCTCTCTTTTCTTTTACGTTTTGTAGCTCCGCCTTGAAAATGGACTCAAAACTATTCAATTCATCTGGACTTAAAACATCTTCTTCTGACTCCGATTTTCCGGTCTCAGTTGATTCGGTTTCTGGAGAACAAAGATCATCATCATCCCGAGTTTTGAAACCGAACCATCCCGAGTTTTGAAGGAAATGTTGTGCAAGGAGCAAAAGAAGGAGTTGGTCGTTGAGAGAATCCAGCGGCTTTTGAGCGGGTGGATTCGGCATGTACAAAATGTTACTCTTTGATCCCTGGCAAAAAGCGGCGGGTTGTCCATGAAAAGAGGACAGAAATTGACAGCTTTCTTTGTCAAATGAGTGGAGTTGATTGTTCATATTCCAGGATGAAGAAGACGATGAAGCTGAGGATTGTCCAGAAATGAGCGGAGGAAGCATTTGCTCTCGTGGATCCGGGTAAAAGACCATCATTTGTCCATGTGCAGAGAAGCAGCTGAGGCCAAGGATGTCGATGGCATCCGCAAATTCATCTCCCCCTTTTGTGTAAAAAGGGAGACAACGAGTAGAAAAAGCTTTGTCTCCTCCATTTTCCTCAGCTTTCTTTTTGTTGGAAATTTGAGGGTGGAAAATGGACTTTTCCCGTTCTTCATGAACAAATGATGATTTTTCTTGTAATTCTTTTCCGGTGGTCCAAAACGGGGAACCGAAATCGAAACCGAAATCCATCTCCATTTCAAAGGGTTTGCTGAGAATGTTCTTGATAGTTTTATGAAGGGACTGAATAATTCCTCCGTGAAACGACGCTGACGCCGCACTACTGGCGAACCCTGAAGAAGCGTCACGCTTGAGTAGCTGAACTCTTGGGCCAATAAAATTACCCATTTCAACTTGTAGTGGATTTTCAACAGAACGGGAAATGCGAGGTTTATCCACTTGGTGGAAGCCGTCTTCATCTTCATCATAGTCGTAGACTGGCAATTCTGCATTTGTTTTATTTGCCTGAGGGCCACCTTGGAAGAAGAAGAAGGCATGGTCAACTTGTTCAATTTTAGACAGCCATTTTTTCCTTGTGACGACAAATCTGAATAATCCCACGCCCACATTAAAATTGTCCTTGAGCGAGGTGAAGAGACATTGAGAGCACCGACTTGGACTTGTCTTCTTCATCGTCCATGGATTGTAGATGGCGTAGTAGTCAATTCCTTCCACTCGCACCCCATTCGGATTATCATTGTCCAGTTGGAGGATTTCCCTAGCCTTGATCATGGCTGACTGGACAACAGCTTTCCCACAATTTGAAGCGTCCCAATTCCCCAAAATAGCTTTGTAATTGTTTTCAACGATTAGTTTTCTAATCCAACTTGCAACGCTCCTTGCTCCTTCTTTATATAAGCCTTGATTTTTGTCCATGGATTTTTCAACGGCTTTTAAAATGTCGTGTTTGATGTAATTGGACATGGCGGCGTACTTGGATTTTTCCTCTCCTGGATTCTCGAGTTGAAGCTCAACAAGACGGAGTTGAGCTGAAAGCAGATCATCCCCCAGATTTGGAACTTTGTACTGTTCCTCAAGTTGTTGAAGGAGGGATTTGACCTCGAATTTTTTCTCGACCCATTCGATCACGGACAAAACCAACAGCTCCCACTCACCGGAACTGACGAATGTTCCATCCCGGAGTTTCGTTCTGGTCAACTCTTCCAGAACCGTGGCAATCAACATGCATTTTCCCTTACATTCTTTTTCATTTCCAGCTCCAGCCCCTAGATTTTTTTTAAGGTGCTCCAAAAAATCTTTCTTTTGACTAAAGAGGGGTAAAACTTTTTGGAGCTTTTTATTTTCTTTTTCTATCATGACTTGGACGTTTCTGTCCCTATACCTTTCGCTGAAGGTGTGAGAGGTGGAATTTGGGAGATTTGAGGAGGAGTTTGATCCAGCAGTCGGATTCAAAGTTTGATAGACAATGCCACCTTTTCCTTGTCCAGAAAACCCGAGGACCACCCACTTGGAGTTTCCCAAACGAGTGAGTTTTAATGTTGGCGCTAGTGTATTTTGTCCTGCCTGAGGTTGGACCTGAACTTGGTCTGAATTTTCTCGAGAGCCAGGGGAACGATTTTGGGTCTTTTGCATTTCGCCCAACCTGGCGGTGAGGATTTGGAACTTGATTCTAAGTGGGCTTGCTGCTGTGCGAAACCACGGACTTCCATTGTCCTGTGTTGTAGTAATCTGCTTTCTCAGATATTGACCACCTTCTCCAGTTGCTATGAGACTTCCACTTGCGCCGCTCCACATTCCATTTACAAGGGCTGCATAAGTTCCAGCATTTGCCCAGTCTGCAAGAATCCAAGCATCATTAGCTGCTGAAACTGTAACATAGCCATTCAGCCCAGCAGGAGTAGAAAGGCCAAGAATTTTGGGTGCAGCTGAAGCGCCCTTTGTGTAGAACATGGGCGAAGATGAGGACGAAACCGACGCTCCTGCTAATCTTTTCGCTCCTAAAAAGTCCATGATTTCTCTAGCTACATTTTGGAATCCTGAGGAGGCTATTTTGTACCGAGGGTATTAAAAAAAACCCAAAGCTTATTAATATTTAAAATGACCAAACTAAAAAACATTGACGGTGTAAGGGAAAACAGAAAATAGCAAACTCGCCTGGTGCGCCAAAATTAGCACGTGATGCGGTATTTGAATTATCCGCTACCGAAGAAACATAGCCCATTCCTATGTTGCTAGTCAAAGTTGCACCGTCAATGAGAACCTGACCTGGTTTAGACAAGGCGTTTACAAGGGCTCCATAGGAAGAAACTCCTGATCGAAGGGCGACGCCCATGGCGATTCCCAAAAATAGGGCGTCGAATGTTCCTGTTGAGCAAAAAATTCAGAATTTAAGTATGCCCTTCATTTTTAGTGTGTCAAAAAAGATTATTAATCATTATATTTACCGGGCGATTTGACGTCCCATCGTCGCGGATTCCACTCTTTATTAGCCGAGGTAGCAAGCAAGTACGCGTTTCCCGTTCCTAAACTTCCGACCGATAGACTAGTTCCTGCAGTGCCCTGGGCTGAAGTCAATAAAGGGACAAATGGCCCTCTACCTTCGGTTTGCGGGAAAGCTCCAAGTC
>JAQGBI010000735.1:0-13217 GCA_034698325.1 Sminthurinus elegans | reverse complement strand
CTTAACCTTTTTCCGAGCCAAAAAGCTCAGGCTGTTAGCAATCCCGTGGAAAAAGTTGAGCAGATCCAAATCCAGATCCAGAAAAGTGTCATGGTAACCACTATTGCGAATTTTGTAGTAAAAAATATTACATTTAGGCTTCAAGATTTACGCGGGATTAATGAACTTGTTCCCTTTCACTTTGTAAACTAAATGTGAAGAAGGAAATCATTTTTAAACGTGTTTTTTCTACCCGAGGACATTTTTCATATCATCCAGTTTACAAAAGTCCAAGGCGGTCAAAGGTCGACCTGATTCCATAAAAAAATTCAAAGTGCAAAAATGTTACAGTAAACATTTTAAAACTTCCACTCGCTCGAATAATAAATCAGAAAAATTGCTCCAGGTTGTAAAAAAACGTTACTTATTTTTATGCTGAGAAAAGAGGCCAAAATAGGTTCCCAAATATTTGTATTCCCGCAGTTTTGAACACAGGACGACGAGTATTTGATTCCAGCGAGAAAGGGTTTAAAATGTTCCATAGTCACATGGGACTTGACAGTTTTTAGGACAACCGTATTGGCTGACATCTCAAATCCCTGTCCTGAATAAACAGTACCAAATTCTCCAATGGCCAAAGGCAGGAACTCCCTGGCAATTTCACAGTTCATGTA
Source organism: Sminthurinus elegans (assembly GCA_034698325.1). Lineage (NCBI taxonomy): Eukaryota > Metazoa > Arthropoda > Collembola > Symphypleona > Katiannidae > Sminthurinus > Sminthurinus elegans. The sequence continues at coordinate 12,564 of JAQGBI010000735.1, read as the reverse complement.
ATGTTAAGCAAAGTAAATAAAGGAAAACCAATGGATTTTTCTTACACTTTGAATTTTGATGCTTTTTCAAGCATAAACATTGTTGATTATGTGTGTATTTTTTTGCAACATTTTTATGTTTTTTACCCTGGTTCCGATTTCACAGCCGTTTCCACGGGCATTTGAATCGAATTTGGATCGTCCACAGTAATCATAATCGGTACACAATACGCATTTCTAGCTCTTGTTCCTGTTCCATTGGCCTCTGCATCTGTAAATATTGTAAATATGTGTATGAATCTGGAAATTTGGCCGATCTGAAGTGTTGGCGCCACATAATGTTAAAGAATGAGCTGCGCATCGCTATGGCACATTCTACAACATTATGCTGCGCAACACTTCAGATCGGCCAAATTTCCAGATTCATACACATATATGCATGTCCTTTTATAGCGACTGCGAATTCTACAAAATGGAAAAAAGAGAAAGTTGAAGTTGTAAAAGATTGAAACCTTGTGCAGAAGGACGAGTGAATTTTTCTGCTTTGGTGCAGAAGGAGGACGATTAAATTTATCTCCTTTTGGCACTAAAACTTCCCGGTAGTTGAAACTGCCAGTTGGTTCAAAGTACAAGACATCCGTGAACATGAAACTCTGCATTAATCGCTCATCCAGACTCAAAAATTTTAAAGCTACAAACAAAAAGAGGAAAAACACAGTTAAAACGGAGAAACATTAAAAAATTATGATTTTGAACAGCTGAGCTCTTTCATTCATTTAATTTACATAGGACGCCCTTCTCCGCTGTACCAAACAACGGCTGAACGCTTTGAGCGCCAGATTTGTAGCCTTTTTGTGTGTCAAATGCGTTTGGCGCAATGGCGTAAGTGTAAGAAACGCCGCCGGCAAAGTTGTCCGAAAATCGGATGAGAAAAGTTCCGGGATTTTTACTCCTGATCAAATTTTCCGCTTCAACTCGGCTGATAAATCCAACGATCGCTCTGCAATCAAAAGTGTAAATGGAATAGAAAAGATGGTGACCGTCAAAGATTGAACTAAAAGCGTTGAGTTTAATTTTTTGCTTACCCGGAATTCCAAAATGGCGCCAAATGTGTCTTGATGAGTTGGAGGATGGAGAAGAGCCACCGCCAAACTGTCATCACATTTTCTTTAACTTTGTCTCCATATAATGCGTGACAAAATCCATTTCTCTCCACCGTTGAGTTGTCATGGAAACTGTCAGTGTTGAATATTTTTTTTCCAATGTATTTGAGATTTTGAGGCGTGAGATTCCATTGCGTTTCCGTCTGGACTTTAAAATAGTCGATGAGCGCGAGAGACAAATCCTTCCAACTTATTTTCTCCTCCACTTGAAAAGGCAGCCAATTTTCCTCTTTTTTAAAATAATTGTCCCAGAAAATTGTGGCGCGGGCAGAGCACTTTTGGTTGCTAGCGGAGATGAGAACAAAGGGAAGACTAATGCACCAGGTTTCCATGGCAACGCCGTCAATCACCACAGTTTTCAAGTACAGAAGACAGAACTTCCGTTCAAGCTGGTCGTAGCGGTTCTTTTCAGAATGGTCTAGTTTTAGCCGTCTAAAAAGTTAAAATTAAAAATATGTACCTCAAAAAAATGAAGGTAAAACATTTTAATCAAACTTTTAGAGATGTTTAATTTTTATGTAGAAGTTTGAACTTACTCAAATTCCGTTTTTAGGGAATCGGGTTCAGGTTCTTCATTCTTCTTTTTCTTTGTCTCCTTTTTGCCTTGGCTTAGAATATTTCGGGATTCATCGAGATTCAAAAGTACAGACGGCGCAATGAGATTCGGGCTTGGATTTAAATTTGAATCCGGATTTAAATTTCCCGCCTGCCAATTTTTAAACAATTGTGTAGTTTCTTCCTCGTTGAGCACAAAGATTCTGACCTGAGAATTTTGACCATTTCCATTTTGGCTTCCAGTTCCGTTTTGCTCCAGCTGCTCGTTGTCATAGAGAATTCGCACACTCGTGTTAACACGTTGCTTCCGTTTTATAACCCGCGGAGGCTGAAAATCCGTCACCATGGAATTTTCCAAAAGGGAAGTTTTCATAGCGCTGAGCTACAAAAACCAAATCAACATGAACATATTCATTGAAATCACTGCTCATCCAAACCAATTGAAATTGAGAAAATGGTACAGTAAAAAGTATCAAGATAAAAAAATAAAGTTGAAAGTAGGATATTAATTTATTATTTACCATTTCTTGAACTTGTGGTGGATGGGGAAATCCGAAAAGATAGTCAACGTGTAGTTGAAAATCCTCCTGCCACGTTTCAACAAAGTCCAAAATTTCCCTCCTCTCTTGTCCAAAGAACGATCGACTCCATTTCAACGGGTAGTAAAAATCTCGGAGGAAGATTGGCAAAAGCTGATTTATCTTGAGCACAATTTGACTCGCAGTGGACATTAACGGATCTGCAATTAATCATTAATCAGAATTCAAAGGACTTTAATTTTTATCCAAGAGTTTATTAAAAAAATATTTGAGTATTTATTCTTCATCCTTGTGAAACTTACTGACATCAGCAGAATTGAAAAGAACGTCACTAAATTCCAATCTCAATTTAACACATTCCGCTTGCAAAGCGTCCATTTCCCGGGCAAATGAACCTAATGGTGAATCCGGCTCGGATTCGGATTCCGATTCAGATTCAGATATACACATTTGTTGCGGCTCCATCTCAAAGGCAGTGGCCATTTCAAAGTACTCACAGGAACGTTTTTTGTTTTGTTACGGAAATGAAAATGTTCAGAGGTTTCTTAGCTTTTATGCGTTTCTTTTTATTTATTTAACTTTCCACTCTTTCGATTTAATATGCAGTAGCTGGACGAAAGCAGCTGAAGATAATTTGCTTCTACTCGAGACTCGAGTCTTGACCAGAGGCAAGTGAATTTGTAGACAAAATTATATTTGAATGTATTTTACTTTTCAATCTGCTGCAAATTATCAAGAAAATGATTTATTCTTGGAAATAGTATAGTTTGAGATTACAAAATTGAAACTTTTTTTACTAGTAAGTTGCATTTAAATTGCATTTGATAAATTGCATAGATAAATAAATGAGTCACTTTGATCCCATAAAAATCACAGCTCTGCTTCTTCCTTTTTTCTTCTTCTTCTTCTCCTTCTCGCTCTCCTGCAATCTCCATTCTCAACTCTCAGTAAATGGAAAGATTTAGAGTAAAAGACTGTGGCCTTGTGAAGAGTAAAGAGAATAGTGAATTTTGGAGTGTGGACTCTCTTGTCTGTTTTTAGCTGGACGAGTCTGTCGTCTGTCTCTTTACTCTTTGCTCTTCATCCATTCAGTCAGTTCAATCCTTGTCATTTCGTACTCATGATGAATTATGATAATAAAATGAGCAAATAACTTTTCATGTAGTATTAGCTAATGAATTGAGCTACAGTTTCTATGGATTTTCCAGCTTAAATAATGGTGATAAAAAATTATCTGCATTTAGATTTTACACGTGAGATGTACAAAAACAGTCTGGGTGAAAAATATTATTCATATTTAATTTTGTCCAACTATTTAAAGTGTCAAAGACTTTGCTTTTTATTGTGCTCTCCATTTCTTATAAATTTGAAGCTCCAGCATCTAAAACATCCAAGATCCAATGTCCAAGATTTACTAGTAAAACGGCGGAGTTGACTTGTCTTTGCCTTCGACTCTCCCAAAGAGTGAATCATGAGTGTGTAACATATATTCACTTGCGTCTCCTGTCGCATGTGCTTCTCTCTGTTGAACTCTGAACTTGGCCTCAAATTATAAAAGCTAGAATATGATGTATTTTGAATGTTGTATCTTGTGTTATTTAGAAGCGACTGTGGAATTTACTGGAAACTCTCACTCAGCTTATTACTGGATTTTCCATTGAGAATTGAGATTTGTCTTACTTACATCATAATATTTAAGCGTTCAATACTTGGCATTTTGCTTTTATCTTTTTTTATGCATATTTTAAATTTGAATTAATTTCCACACATGCAGACTCAATCAACTGTCCTGTGCTCATTTTAGTTTTATCTTAATGCAAAAATGCCCCCTCATAAAAATTATGTTGTAAATAGTTGTTTTGCATCTATTTCATGTTTTGTGTGTCAAATGTTAAAATAAATGACTGGATATTTATTGATTTTCATATAGAACAGCGACAGCAATTTTTCTACTTGTCTATTTAAAATATCCACAGATTTTTGACAGTGCACTGCCCTTTTTAAAAGACTTTACAGAGAAAATTATTCCAGCGTGGTTTAAATACTATGAGAAGATTGTAGATAGTCGCAGTTTGATGTTTGATGTCTGACGGTCGTCACGGGGATAAAAACAAGTCCAGTGGTCTCAACTTTTAAAATACATGAGGAAGAGTGAATTTTTCTCCTTTTGGCACTAAAACTTTCTTGTAGTTTAAACTGGTACTAGGCTCAAAGTACAAAACATCCTTGAATATTGAACTCATCATAATCCTTTGGTCCAGACTCCAAAGCCGCAAATCTACAAAGAAACAGAAAAAAGCTATAGAAAGAAAACAGTGAAAAAGGGACAGACAATAAAAAACCATTTCGCTGGCCAAGTTTTTTCATGTGTTTAATTTACCCAGGAGCCCCACTTGGTTAAAATCAGACAACGGCCCAACACTTGAAGCGCCAGATTTGTAGCCTCGTTTTATGTCTTGAGGAGTCGGGGGCATAGCAACTGTGTAATAGACACCACCGGCGAATGAATCCGAAAATCGGATGAGAAAAGTTCCAGGATTTTTACGCCGAATCAACTTTTCCGCTTCAACTCGGCTGATAAATCCGACGATTGCCCTGGAAAACAAAAAAACAAAAATGGAAAATAAAAAATGTGATGTCCACAAAACACTTGCTTAAAAATTTCTAAAACCGTAAATATAAAATATGAGCTTTTTCACCCAGAATTCCAAAAGGGCACCAAATGTGTCTTGATGAGTTCAACAATGGAAAAGAGCCATTCCCACATCGTCATTTTGTCCTGTCTTCCGTATTGAAAGAGGCAAAAGGATTTTCTGTCCACTGTAGAGTTGCCATGAAAACGGTCCGTTTTGAATATTTTCTTGCCAATGTATTTGAGATTTTGGGGCGTGAGATTCCATTCCGTTTCTGTCTGAGTCTTGAAATAGTCGATGAGTGCGAGAGACAAATCCTTCCAATTTGTTTCATCTTCCACTTCAAAAGGTAGCCAATTTCCCACCTTTTTGAAATAATTGTCCCAGAAAATTATTGCGTGGGCAGGGCACCTTTGGCTGTAACTGGAAATGAGAACAAAGGGAAGACTGACACACCACGTTTCCATAGCAACGCCGTCAACCACCACTGTTTTTAGATAAATGAGGCAAAATTTGGGATCATTGATGATTTTCTCGCTTGTATTCCTCAAATGTTCCATTTCATTTACTGCGAGCCCTCTGAAAAATATAGAATAATTCAAGTCAAATTTTTTTTAATATCAACTTTATGGAAATTTGAACTTGTTGTTTTAGCTTACTCAAAATTTGTATTTAGTGAATCCGCTTCTGGATTTTCATTTTCAGTGCTTGCGATTCTGTTCTTCAAAATATTTCGAGTGTCCTCGAGATTCAAGAAAACAGACGGTGAAATAATATTTGGATTTGAATTTGCATTCGGATTTAGATTTGTATTTAGACTTCCCGCCTGCCAACTTTGGAACAATTTGACAATTTCATTCTCATCCAGCATGAAAATTTTAACCTGAGAAGATTCACCCTTTCTATTTCTATTTTCCTTCTGTTTCTCGTTGTCATGGAGATTTCGAACAGTCGTGTCAAAAAAATGTGTACATCGTCTCACAACTCGCGGCGGCTGAAGATTGGTTACCATGGAATCGTACAAAAGGGCACTTTTCATAGATTTTAGCTACAAAAATAATAAATCAAATTTTTATTTTTACTACTTATGAAAATCAAGGACATCGAGAAACTTGGAAAGTCAAAAATAGTGAGATGATATTAAACTCAATTTTACAAAAAGTAGTTTACCATTTCTTGAACTTGAGGCTCAAAATTAAATTTGAAAAGCAGGTTGACATGCTTTTGAAATTGCCTGTGCCAATTTTGAACACTCCCCAAAAGTTCCGCCCTTTCTGTTTCCTTGTGCAGTCGACTCCATTTCAACGGGTAGTAAAAATCTCGAAGGAAAATTGGCAAGAGCTGATTTAGCTTGGAGACGAATTGACTCGCATAAGAACCCAACGGACCTGCAATTAATGATAATTCAAAGGACTTTAATTTATAAAAAGACTTAGTGCAAGAAAATGTTCATTTAATTATTATTATTGTTTTTCCATGTGAAACTCACCGATGTCAAAAGAATTGTTAAGAAGGTAATTCAGTTGAGCCTCCAAATGCTCAAATTCCACTCGCAAAGCGTTCATTTCATTTTTAAATGAAATTGGAGATAATGGTGAATTTGGAGCTGAGTTGGATTTAAAATTTTTCTGAGATTCAGAGCCAACCACAAACTTGCGTGCCTTTTTAAAGAAACTTTTTTTTGTAGGAATGGACATTTTGAGGGTTTTTGCATTAGCTTTTAATTTGGACAGTTTTAACTTGAAGTAACTGGAAAAAAATTGTTGTACCGTCCAGAGTCCAGAATCCAAAGACAACAGGAATAATCATTGAAATGAACGTTTGTCATTTTATTCACTCCTGGAAACTGTCAAGTTTGACATAAAGAAACTGAGATTGAGATTTCCTCTTTTACTAGTAAATTAAATGTGCATCTCATGAATTTGCACACTCAAATGAACGAATGACTCACATATTGAATCATTTTTAATCTACGTTCTGCATCCTTCTTCTTTTTCTTCTTCTTGCTCTTGCTCTCGCTCTCGTCCACTCTCAACAAGTTTAAGGATGCACCGTCTAAAATATCCAAGATTAAATAGTAAAAAGATGCAGTTGACTTGTCTTTGGTTTTGACTGTGAATCGTGAATGTATAAAGTGTGTAATGTAATTCCATGTTGAATATGCACTTGAATTAATAGAAACTGCGTCATGCGCGATTTTGTAGTCTGTGTTGTGACTAAAAATGCTCTTAATTTGCTATGAAATCTGCCCATGTTTGTGCATAGACTTTTTTAGAGTGAGATTTTTCCAATTTTTCATCATCCCTCACAAAGTTTTCAATTTTAATAGTTTTATATTTACCGCTCCATATTTTCTTTCCGAATGTTTTACCGAGATTTTAGATTTCAATTCTTGAGACATGAAAGCTGAATAATTTTTTTATTGTCAATCTCAAAGGCTTGATTTCCATTTCGATCAAAGTGGTCAAAAGAACCATCGAAAACGATTTCAATGACAGGGGCGGTAAATTTGAAATTTGAGGGTGCAGCTTTATTATGCGTTATGATTTAGAATGGAAGAGTGACCATGAATACAGAATATGAAAAATTAAATAAATCATGTCAATGAGAAAAGGTTTATCTTGTGATTTAACCTCATTTTTTAGATGCGATTCCATGATGCATATAAAATAAAATAAAATGAAATGAAATAATGTATGTCAACTTTTTTTTTTGCTACTATCAGGGATTTATTTCGCGGTAATCCTTTGTGTAATCATCTATTTTGAGGTAAATCCACATTTTTGGAATTTGGGATTGGAATTTATTATTCTCATTGATATTCATGATTCATGATAAAAAATACAAGAGGAAAAAAACACTGATGATTCAGCCACGATCAAAAATCATAAATCCAGAATCCAGATTACAGGCAAATCCACATTTTCCCTCTGTTCACTGTTCGCTAATCTTTGGTCTGTTGTCATCAGATGAATTAAACCTGTAAAAATTCTGTACTCAAAGTTGTCAAATATTAAACATCAAAGGACAAACATCAAACGTCAACAGTCAAATCTCAAGAGTCCAGAGTCAAAAGAGTCAAGAGTTATTTCATCATTCATTTTATATGACTGTGTAACTTTTGCACAAATAAATATTTTGCTCCTTTTTCGTGATTTGTATGAAAACTCCAACTTGAACCTCCATAAAACACAAAAAACATGAGTATTTGTAAACAGAAAGCCAGAAGCAAATAGAACGGCGGATTTGCAAAATGATAAATAATGGCAGTTGGCACTGGGTTCTATGAATATCAGTATTTGTCACTTATCATTCTATCCTACTCACTTGCATTAGTTCAGATAGGCACTCCGCATTATTTTTTTACTGTCAGTTTATGAGGCCTTTTGTGTGGGTTTTTATGCACAAAAAATATGTGTATGATAGCATTTAAAATTTGCAGTTTGCACTTATGATAATATATTATGAAATAGAAATAGAAATGCAAAATGCATAGCACGCAAATTGTGTTATTAATCTCTGCTTTTTGGCTATTCATTTTTCATTAGAAATTATTCTCTCAAAAGCCCAGCGCTGTCAAATCAAAAGTGTGTCCAATTAAAATGATAAATATGGTAAATATTATCCCAAGTTTTTCAACAGTACAAAAATGTCACAAATATAGTTTTGACATTCGTTTCCTTGGATTTAAAGCAGAAGCATTATTCCAGGAAATTAGTAAAAGTTTAAGCCGACCGTTAACTGTTTCCATGACCACGACAAGTGATTTTCCCTTTTATTGGAACCTCTCTTTAAAATCCATATGAAAAACAACTTTCTGAAAGCGGAAGATGAGGAAAGTGCAGCCAGATTCTGAAATCAAAATTCTTTCGCAAGTGGAAGATTGATGACGACTCGTACATTTTTCTAAAAAATTATTATATTGTAACTTTCTGCAGGCTGCATTATTTACCTATGTTAAAAAATCATGTTGGAAATCTTGTGTAAGAATTTCGGTGCAAAATGATCAATATTTTATTTCATATGATTCAGGGGTTTTTTCTCATGCTTTCTCTTTTATTTTCTACATCAAAAGATATTTTCAATGGCTGATTCAGGCGGCGAGTGAAAGCAGGTTCAACTTTTCACTTTCTCCAAATGCCAAATTTGGAAAATTGTGATTTGCATTTTATTTTGTCTCTGGGAAATGGATTAATTTTATCCGTTATTTTCTATTGTTTTAGCTGTTGTGTGTTTCAAAAGCAGCATTAATTACTAATCATCAGTTCATTTTTGTATCCTGTGATTTGTTTGTTTGTGTGGATTTTGTGTTTTTGTGAGAAATAAAAGTAGTTTCAGTTTTCCTTTTGAAGAAAATGTGTTAGCTTTTTTTCAGATTGAAGATAAAAGATAAAAGAACAATTGACAATTGACTCACGAGTGTAATTTATCTTTTTTTTCGTAAGTGCAAATCATCAAATTGAAAATTGACACGTGATTTGCTTGTGTGAAATCTAGAGGTAATTCATTAAATTAATTATGAATAACAACAAAAAAAATGTGTTTCCTAATTATAAATTATAAATTGCAATAAAAAAAATTAGGGCTGTAAATTTTATATAAATGACTTTACATTTTACATGTGGTTTCTTTTCTGTTTGTCTTTTTCTAGCAGCTCTCGTCATTCGTCATATTAATTGATAATTGATATCGTCTTGTCGTTTGATTGACTCAACTTTTTTTTACCCTCTGTGACGATTCAAAACTCAAAAATAAAATCGTCGTAACAATTTTAAGAATAGTGTAAAACAAAAGAGTAAAATGGATCGTCTGTGGATATTTTGTCTTGTATTTGGGATCATTCTGGACCATTCGAAAATTTCAGCAATTCATGCAATTTTGGCATTCAACTCACATATGAATAATAGTGCAAGTATGTAAAGAAAAGAATATAATATATATTTTGAGTCACACAGTTTTATGATGATTATTTATTATTTAATATTTTTATTATGTGTTTGATGCTTTTGTGCACTTTGTCCTTTTATAAATACATTTTAATATTTTGGACTTTAGAGTTTGAGGAATACGATGATAAAAATTGAGATTATATTCAAAGTTCAAAAATACTTTAAAATTTTTAGCATGGAATTAATGTATTGTTTTCGTTTTTGATTTTTGATTACAGTTCCAAATAGTATTGGCGAGGAATGTACCGACGATCCAGCAAGATCAGCCGCTGCACTGAGCTGCAGTAATTAAAACAAAAAATTCAAATGAATAATTAAAATTCTTGATATAAATTCTAAATTATACTACAAATTTTATAGTTTTATTACATTCCACTGCATTCGTATCTTAAACTATAAAAGTACAGTAATTTACAATTTAATGCATAAAATATGTTCTACGACTATATTTATGTATTTACTTATTTTTCCAGGTTATTATGCTGCGGCTGCAAACGCTAAATTTAAGATAGAAACGTATCCGGTGATGTACAAAGGGGAAGCACTGTACGGATGGTTCAATGTAAAAATAACAAAAGCTGATCCGAATGATCAGAGTGATGTCGCAATGCGATGGAGTATGGGACAGGTCAGGTTTTTTACTAGTAGATGATCACAATTATTATTATTTATTATTATTTTAATTTCTGCAAAATGTGTTTAATTTTATAATAAAAAGGTTAATAATGATAACAAATAATAATATTTTGTTTTTCCTCATTATGTTTCTTTTAGGGTCAACTAGTGAAAAGATACACAAGTCCTCAAGAACCAATGGTCCCCGGAGAATTCCTCTTGAGTCAATTTGACGAGCAGAATGCACCATCCTGTTTCACCAATTACGAACCCCGAGGGAAGTGGGCGAAATTGGAGAAAAAACATTGTAAATCTCCAGTCTTGATCCTTATTCAAATGCTAAAAATATTATTATAATAATTATTATTATTAACTTTGTGCGGCTAATGTACACGTAATATATATATTTATTGATACATTTTTGTCTTGTCTCTTTTAGTTATTCCAGCTCTTTTTGCTCCGGATCCTTATCCAACTGTTCCCTATGCATTCATGTTTCCGGCGAGTAAAGTGGATAAGGATGGACCGACTGCATTAACTTTGAATTGGAGATTGAATTTCCCCTTCTGTGGAATTTTTAATTCTGAGCGTGCACTTACTTTTCAGTAATATTTTACCTATTTATTTTTAATCCCATATGTTTAGAAACCCTTAGCTTTTATTATTACGACAAAGTTGTCTTTCGTATTTACTTGTTATTTATTTTTTACTTGTCAAAATGTGTTTAATTTTTGTTCTGTGGTTCCTTTAAATTTTCTAGTGTTTACATTTCCGTATTCAGCTCGGGTAAGTTGACAACTTTTGAGTTTTGAGATAGTAGGACAAAAATGAGGAATATGGAATGGACGATTGATTGGGTTTGAGTTTTGTTTTGTAATGCTCGTATTTTAATCCCTTTGTTCTTCTCTCTCTTTTAATTAGGATGTGACCTTCAGTACCCCCAAACTCAAGATGTCACATTTCAAGAGTATGCGAGTGGAGCTCATGGTCAGTTTCAGTTAGCAGTTTTTTTTCAATCTGTTATCTCTTCATTTTTTATTATTACTTTCATCCGTCAGCTTTTGCCTCAGTCTGTTTTTTTTGCTTTGTTTTTGATTAATGACTTGTAAAATGTACATAATATTTCAAGCTTTAAAATTTTAATATATTTAATATTTAGATCCAGCTCCACCGAAACAAGCCAAAGTGGACTGTTCAAAATCCCTTGGCGAACTACGGAAAGAGGATAAATTGCCCAAATGGATTTCCAACGTATCGGAAATATACATAAAAACTGGGGAACAGTTTAATGTCTTTTCAGCATGTTCATTAATTGCGTGAGTTATGACATTTACACAAAATAGAAATTTTTACATTTTTAGTTTATTTATAAGCCATATTAAGTAGAATTTACAGTGTGCACAGCACATCAAAACTGGAAACGGGAAAGGTCCGAATAAAATAAAAAATAAGAGTTTTTATCCAACTAGTTCAACTGTAACAGACCCTTCTTTTTTATCTTTCAGAAACAAGATTCGAAACGCCCCCGCGTATGTAGGTCAAGAATTTTTCGGCCGTTGTCAATTTTATCAAGCAACTGAACCGATCCCATCAAAACCATATGATATTGGCTACGGTACCACTGTATTTTTGTGTTTTGTTTGTTTGCTGTGACAGTTTTTCATAATTTATTATTAATTATTAATTATGACGTAGTTGATTCAAATACTCAATACTTGATTCCTTTTCCCTTTTTAAAATACAAAATACAGAGAAACAACATTATTGTGCGTCACTGGACAACGCTTTTTGGATAGATTTACCGGAGCAGGGCGAAATCATAGTGAATAATACCAATACCGTTGTGGAAAATTGTACAGAAATTTGCAATGATCTTACGAAAGGAATAAAAGTGCGTCAATTTTAATATGCATTTTAATATTATTAGTTTCTCTGTCCTATTTTATATTTTTATGTGGATTTTCATGAATGAGTAAACATTGTGTGTGTAGGATAATGGGATTTCGGCAAATAGTGGAATTGGAAAGCGGGTTTTTTCCTATCGCCGCGGTCATGGTTTGTTCATGATCATCGGCACCATATTTTTTATGACCGTCAGTCATTTTGGAGCTCATTTTTACAAAGAAACATT
>JAQGBI010000734.1:0-13227 GCA_034698325.1 Sminthurinus elegans | reverse complement strand
TACTGAATATTGAAACTAGTGTACAAAAAATAAGTGTTATATATGTTACATATTTTATTTCAAAGTCCTAGTACAAGGATGAACTTGTGATAGCAATGACATAATCAGACTTTTTGTAAAACCAACATTTTGTTATATATATGGCACATATAAATTCTCCATAAATGAATATTTCATCTAGGTGGGAAGAAGTTACCGATTTGAAGTTACTATACAACTAAAATGCTCATACTATTCAAATTCCTTTCTTACCATTTGTAGTTGAAAGAACATGAGAACGAGAAATACCATTACACAACACACAGATCTATGTATAAGTGAATCAGAACTAAAGATCCTCTTACTTTTTTGAATAACCACATTTATACATTCAAATAAGGTATAACATAATTCCGAAATAAAAGATTGAAAATTCATGTCAAAAGACTGTGTGCACAAACATTATTTAGGTATTTACACAATATACCCGATTCCGGTATGCAATAATGTAGTAAAGAGGAACTTGAAAGAAAGTATTCTTTCAAAAGTCACAAATTGGCCTACATTTTCTCATGATGATGGTGATGACTTGTCACCTTTGGCATCCTTTTTTTTTTGTATATTCTAGCAAATCCCTTTCATACATAACAAAGTACATTGTAGACAGGTGAGAAAACTTTGAGAACTAAATGAGCAGAACATTACAATGACTTTTGATTCAGAAATCCAAGTTGTATACATCTTTACACGTAGAATACATAACACTACCAATCCTAATGCTACTGTTGTTACTCATCCCTGATGTGTTGTACAAAAATGCACTTCTTCAAGCTTCAGCGAATTATTAGAATAGAAAAATGCTTGGTGTGCACCAATGTATCGTCTACACACCTCCTACACAATTCTGAATACTTCTACATGTATATAATATAATATATAATATGTAGACTGTAGACTTCGAAATAGAATACTTTGGAATAAGGTTACATTTTTAAATTAAATATAGATCTTATGTATACACACACACACACACACACACACACACACACACACAAATAATTTTTAAAAAGTCGTTCAAGTTTCCAAGAAACAAAGGATAATTTACTAATCAGTATCATACTGATCACTAAGGATAAATTGTGAATATCTATAACACATAATCTTTCATTATCATCCTAAGAATGAAGAAATTCACAGCTCCTTTTAATTTTTAATTAACTTACTCCACGAAATATGTAAAAGATTGATATAACATAGCAAATATGTTTCATTCAGAAAAGCGTATATACAAAATTTGTATCTATTTTTAAAAAGTAGGATAAAACTTGTGCATGTAGAGCCAAAAATTAAAAATTTAGTATTCATCAAAGAAAAAGTGGTAAAATAGGATAGCACTTTGCATAAATTCACGAAAATTTTAGCAATGATCATTGTGGTGATTTAATAATAATAATATTGTGATAATACTTCATTTTTGTAAATTATTTTTACTTCAAGATGGGAGAATGTCTTGTCTTCATATCAAATAAGTAATCTAAAATACTACAATACCAAATTACAAATGATGAGACAACCTGACTAACCTATATATCACTAAATCATGAATCTTTACTCTCAAGTGCTGTAGTCTTGGTGAAATGCTTTACAACAAGTACCATCTTTTATACCTTTTAGGATAACAGTAACCAGCGCAATTCATACACGTTATGTGTGTGCGTGCGTAGTCACCCGCTGTAATAATAGGATTTGATTACTACTATTATTATTATTATTGTACCCGCACACCGTACATATATACTGAATACTGATGGTTAGGTATAAGGTATAACACTTTTACCCCTGGTTCTTTAATCACAAATTTTGATAATTTAAGATGACTGAATGAATACATTTCACAACGAGTTACAAGTTATATTATGATTAACATAGTAATAGTCATTAATGTAATTATTGTGTTCCCTACAAATATTTTAATTTGATTCAAGAAACTACCCTGAGTTTTTTTTTTTTTTTTAAATTTTATACAAGACGATTCAATCAAAATCCGATACGCATTAAACCGACTATACACATGTATGCATATTATAGTAATTATTATTATAACATTGTGGTCTCAATTCAGTTTGCATATTATTCTAAATCTATGAGCAGCAGTTGCAAGGAGTAAAATGGTAGCTAACATTTTACAACATTCAACCTTTTACTAAGCCAGAATCATTATTTTGAAATCAAACCCATATTCATTCTTCTTCAAATTCTTGAAAATCTGTGAAATGTACGTACCAAACAACCTTAGAACATAGTACATGTATGTAGTACATCTCACACATGCTGTACATTGTACATGTAGTACCTTTTAGCTTGTATTAATGGACAGAGTGATGAATGAAATCCTGATAATATCTTCTGAGGACTCTTACATATATGTACATATATATGCTTGTGTAAATAAACCGTTACCGAATTTTACTTCATACTAAAAATGCATGTATGTGCACGTCATCAAATTTAATAAATATTTTAACATGATTCGTTCGTCTAATGTAACTCGACCATCATTATGATGATCATCTTCATCACATAACCTAGGACAGTGACTATGTAGAGGACTGTCCTGATGTGCATCAAAGTTTTATATGCACGGCTTTACTTTAAAAGGAGAAAAAGAGTAGCAAATATATTCCACTACACATTACAATTAACAGAGGATGCAAGCAAAAAAAAGCCTACATATTTAAGATTTACAACAATACGATTGGTCATCCGTGGAAGGATCTAAAATATTATAGTACATACATTTGTATACGTGTATCTCACTAGGGAAGATTATACAAAATAAAAGGCAATCTTTTCAATCTTCATTTATAACATCAAATCATTAATGCACATTGCACACATAATCAACTAAAATTCCCTTTTTTGTGTACGCGCTTATGCTACAGACAGTCGAATAAACGCAAAATTAACGAGTTTATCAATTTTTAATAATTTTCATAGAAAATGAAAACATTTAGCAGACTAAAACTCTACTCAAAATTTGCCAAAATTTGTTATAAACTCGATTTCATATTCACTATGAACAAATATTTTAAAAAGGACCACTAACTTATTATTACCTAAACTTTAACTGGAATTACTGTGATAAGTGATAATATTGATAATAATAATAGTGATAATAATTCCTGCATGCTAAGTATCTTTGATTACCCGTGTATAGTTTTTAATTTTTAATAAATCACCTCAATTTTTATACTCTGGAGAAATTGCACAATCAAATTGAACATTGAGTTTCATTGACTAAAGTATTTTATTTCAATATAATATACAACAATTATTAGAGATTACAGAACTAAATAAAATATACTTTTGGTATAATTAATTTGTTTTGTTTTTTGTACAGGTACTCACACTAGTAAAAACATGTGAGCCGACTCAAGAAGTTAGAGAATGTCGAGCCCCAAAAGACTGGTCTATATTGGCCTTACAAAACAGCAGAACTGGAAAAGCACATTATTTAGTAATCTGTCGTTGCCCCGCACCTGGTTATTTAGAAGGACCAATAGCGCACAGTCAACCGGCTTATGCTAGAGTCCCTGGAATTAGAGTATATGGAATGACCTGTGTTCGTTCATCAACAAGGACAGGAAGACTAATGAATTCTCATTTCAGCAATAGTGATAAAAAAGAAGACACTCCAAGTAAGTTCTCCCCTCTCTTATTTTTCCTTTAACTTCATATTTGATACAAATTTCCTATTTTAAAAAAAATGTACTAAAAATTTAAGCGTCATTTACTTTTTTTTGATAGTAAATAATTTTAATTACTACGAAATTCAATGACAACTACTTCATAATAATACTCTGTTTCTTTACTTTAAAAAAACGAATCAAATTCATTTAAACTGTAGAATAGATTTATGCTTTTCAGTTAGCTATCCTTCACAAAACTAAGACTTTGCTTCAAACAAAGTAATGGAAGACAGAGCGGAACGGCGAAGATAATCGTACACGAACATTGTATCCCACATTTGAATAGACTTATCCCCAAATTATCAAATAATTTATTCTTCCTTTTTTTTTTTCTTTATACAAGTTGTATAGTCAATTATTGTTGTTTTTCTCTACACTCTACATGCATTTAGTTTTTTTTACCTTGGTATATCTTACACTTGCATATTATAGGAAACATATACCTAAATCCATAATAAACCTTTAATTTAGACTATTTCAATTTTTTCGATGGATGCATAAAAATTGCAGTTCTCTCTTTTCTCCTGTGTGGGAACTCACAAAGTCATTTTCTAACATTTATATGTAAATGCCTTGACAATAATCTCCACAGGGACCACTAATAGTCCAGCCTTCCCATGGCATCGTCTCAAAACACTTCTCCACTCAGCCGGACTCATTTCATGAATGTGTCACCGGGCCAGAACATCATGCAGTAATAGTGAACATCTATACTCCAACAGAGATATGCAAAGTGTGAAGAGAATGAAGAAAACCTCAAAAACAACATCTTGAATGATCTACATAACATTATAATCCATTCTTATTTAATTTCTTGAAACCTATTCATTTTCATATTCCCTAAATGTAGTACAGTACCAAAAAGAAAAAACGAAAACCAGGAAACATAATATATTACAATAATATTTTATATTGTTCACTAAACTCAGCAAAGAACATGAACGCTAGTACCCTTTAAAAAATTAGAAAGTATAATACTTTTCAAAAACTGTATAGTATTAAATACAATCATGTAGAATTTTTTTAACGACAATGACAAAAAATTGTTTTACCACCTCATGTAATATTTATTATTGGCTTTAAATTTTCTTTGTTTAAATGTTTTAAGACTAGAATCAACTGCTTAATTTTTAAACCGAAAGACGAAAACATAATTTTACTTCTAAATTTTATTTTTCATAGAATTAAAAATAATTTAACGAGTTCTTAAAACAAAAAATAATGTTAGTACTTAGTAGAGAAAAGTAAAGGAGGTTCTAAAGGTAAACATGTAAGATATCTCATGCTGCAAATGATATGAAAAAATTACATTACTCATGTCAAAATATATTTCTAGGATTGTATTTTAAAAACAAATCTATTTGATGTACAACGTACACAGAACGGATTACCTCGTGTAAAATTATAACCCTCAAATTTGTTTGTACTAACGTATGATATAATGTGTAGTTAGTATATATGTAGTTTGTGATTAGTGATATTTCGTGACAGAAGCGTCTGTTACGTATATGTGTATACAGTATACATACCAGAATGAAAAAAACAGTGAAAAGTGAGTGAAAATCTAAAATTATTATTATTGTTACACAACATATTTCCATAAAAATGATGTGATGAATCTAATGTCTACGATAACATAATAATAATAATAATAATTTTAAATACAATACATTAAAACATATATAAATATCACAAATAGTTTTTCAAAAGTCTGATGGTTCTCTTCTAGCACACGACTAAACGTAGTGCTAGATTGTAGGAGAAAATAAAGTCTTAAGTGCAAAAAAAAGGTAATTAAAACTTACATGTATAATGTATAAAATACATTCTTCATAATATTTAGAGTACAGTTTATAACTATACAAATACAGACATATAAATAATAAATAAAATAATTGCATAGAATTACAAAATCCTGTGTTGTATTAATTCTATACACAGAGAGACATTACGACAATGTTGGTACATTAATACTTTACTATTACTTTAATCTTAGTTTAGAATTATGCACACAATATTATTATACAAAACCCATGGATACAGACGGAACATGTAGAAACGTCTACAAGCTGGATAATAAACTATATAGTTAGTAGTTAGTTACCTAACCAAAATCAAAGTGTTTTTGTTTAAATAAACTATATACTTTAGTGTAAGCTTTACCTTTAAAAAAAGTACTTTTAAAAACGTACGTTGCTATGAAAACCACTAAAATATTGCACAAGTGACGTAAAATAAAATGGAAGACGTTTTTAGGGAAAAGCAACAAAGTATTTAAATGAAAAACGAGAGGCAGGAATTCCTCTTATATGGTTTTTGTAATGTGGATTTAATGAAATATTTAATTAATTATTAGGTATTAATAATAACTGTACAAAAAAATATATATGTTCATATATTATGATCATACATTGTTTTTGTTAATAAAATATATTATGCATTTACAAATGGGACACATTTGCCGAATGTAGCCATGTTAAAAAGTTTCTTGCAAAAGTACTCAAAATAAATAAGTACATAATAAGATAAATATAATATATTATGAGGTAGGGTATACTGTAAATATGATACTACATGTTACATGTATGTACCGTTGTTATTATTTGTTATATTTTTCTAGCTAATATTGAAATTTTTTACCTGTATTATTTATTGTTTGTTTTACTTATGTATTAGGGATCACCTGGATTTGTTTTGTATAATATGTCAATAATTATTCAATTTTTGACTTTTATTTTTTACGAGAATAATAAAATCGCTTGATTGAGCATAGATACTTTAATAGTTTAGTATAACTGAAAATTTGTTATTTTTGATAAATCATTTTTTTTTTATAAGAAATAATATTTTAGTTACTCAGAATTGTATAATCTGGGACATTTCTAACTTATTAGTTTCAGTATTTTTGCTGTTGTTGTTGGCGTATTATTCCGTTAAGTTACAATAATTGTTGTACGCCGATGTGTTTTTGTATATGTAAAACTACACAACACATATTTCTATGTTGTGACGGTGCAACAACAAAGCCTTGCTTGACCTACCATGCAAAAAGTATGATACTTGTTTTTTTCCCTACCTGACACACGGTGAAATGTAATAGTTAATTATATGAAAAATGTATATTGATAAATCAGTCCTAACCAGTTGTCATAAATAACTACAATAATGATAATTACATAATATTATGCAGTACTAAAATATATATCTATGTCTTGTAGTTTTTTTTTCTTGAATATGTATGAATGTAATAAAAAAAAAAACAAATTGATCTTCAACACTGAAAATCCTAACCAGTGTATTCAATCATTTACAGAATACCTTATTTTACTACCATGAATGACCAAAATTATAAAACTAGAAGTTTTATGATCATTTAATTATCATGAAGCCTATCAGTTTCTTACACTGATATAAAGTGTATTTTAAATAATTTATGCAACTCGTATAAAATAAGTACAGCATGTAACATTCTGCAAGCAAAAAAAAAAAAAAGTAATAAAAAAAAAATATGTTTCTTACCTAAGACTTCACTATTGACTTGAATACTGCATGAATACATTGCAACCATGAGTCTCTGAGGCTGAGCTTGAAAAGCTTTCCGACAAGCTTCTTTTACAGCTGACATTATTTGTCCCGAAAATGGTCCAAACGGTTGATTAGAATTTATCACAGATTTTAAACCTTCATTCCCCTCTACTTCTTCTTCTTTTTGTTTAGTATTATCATCCTGATTTATATTTTCATCATTTGTATTTTGACCTTCAATTGTCCATTCTTCAACAATAAAACCAACACCCATCATAGGTTCTTCACATAAAGGTCCAGCTAATGTTGCCAATTGAAATCCATGAAGAAAGTTACTATCAAAAGCATACAATGGATTAATATCCTGTTTCATGGATCCACCAAATGAAGTTTGAGCACCTTGAACGTCAAGAGGCCAAACACAACCTCTCTGATGATTTGGAATGTCATTAATTAAAACATTTGACCCACATTTCCTTGGACCAAATGACCAAATTTTATCAACTGTAGCAGGATCCCAATTTCCTTCTTTAAATGCAACTCGTAATTTTTTTTTTAATTCTATTAATTGTGTTATCACTTCCTCTGACAAAAAAGATACACCACCCACTTTTTTAGTTCCTACACTTTCATTTTCCTTCAATATTTTCAAAAGATTTATAGATTTTTCTAAAATATTGGTAACTTCTGATGGTAAAGGAGTTGCTTTCATTTTTATTGTACATTTTTTATTTGCTGTCATTTGAGTGACAACGCCACCATGTTCACTCACTGAATTAATGTCATCTAGAGGTTTCATTGTAGTGGATTTTGGTTGATTCGTTTTACTTGAACTTTGTTGAGATTCGATTGCTTCATTCACCATATCTATTTTGGGTGGTTTTACAATTGTTTCTCGAAATGGAACAATAGGTTTTGATGCAGTAATTTCAATTTTGGCAAACCTATTATTAAACATATTATCAAAAAAATATTATAAAATATAACATTTACTTATGATCTAAAGTACGTCATTATATTTTGTATATACAAAGTAACAATATATTTTATCATTTACACATATTGGTTTTCCCTTTTGTAAGTTTCTTATTAAAATATGCATAAAATATATATATAATATAAATATACCGTTCTTTCAAATCATCCAAACATCTTTGTAAATGCACTTCTCCTGCAGTTACAAGAACATGTTCACCAGTATCTTGAATAAAAATTTGTACACATGGATCAGCTTGATTCAATAACTTTAATCCATGTACTAATTTATTCATATCAGAAGTATGGGCTGGTTCTAAAGCGACACGAAGAATCGGTACAGCAAGTAAATTCATATCCGTAAAAGGTGGACAGGCCAAAGTTGATGAAATTGTTGCTGTTTTAAGCACATGCTCTTCTAATCCACCAATACCTAATAAAAAAAAAAGAAGATATTACAACAATGACGTTCACAAGTACAAGTAGATATGTACAAGTAAAATATATTACAATAATATAATATATAATATAATATGTATAAGCATGTATATATACATGTATATATAATATATATATATTATATTGATTTTGAAGAATGTGTAACTGAAAGACTGTATTAGAAAACAAATATTTATACCTATGATGTTTCCAGCCGCTATAGAAAGAAGAAAAAAAACACCAAATCGACATGTTATTCAATAATAACTAAAATGCATTATACATATTGTACTGAAATATTAGTGTATTGCACGTGTATGTCAAAAACCCTTAATAAATTCCCTCAATGACCAGATAATATAAAATTATTTTAATATAGTATATAGCTTATTATTACTTACGGACTTCATCAACTATTTCCAATTCTCTACCCATAAGAATATAAAGTTGTTTAATTTCTGCAGCAGTAACGTGATGACCAGGTTGTAAATCTTTTAAAGTTGTTTTAGAATTAATCAATTCCTCTGCATTATACTGAAATTCAAAAGTAAAAAAGTATGTGGTAAATTTATTTCAAGTTTTATTTGCATTATATTCTATAATATATACATTTTATAAATTGTGAATACAAAATATTATACTGCATGATGAATTTTATGACTTTTATAATAATATGTTTAAATGTTAATTAATAATAATAATAATTATAAATTACTATTATATGCTTTCAATTTACCGTTTCTAAACCAATGGATGGATCATATCTTGGCCCAAGAATAAAAAGTTTTGAATTTTTCCTAATGGTTCCACTATAAACTCGGGCAAATGCTATAAAAGAATCTGTATCACTAGGTTCTTCAATAATAACTTTCCCTTCTTCTTCTTCACCTTTTATAGCGAACGTACCTGTAGAATTTTCTTCTCCTTGTTTTGATTCTTGATTTTGTTTTGCTAATTTTTCAGCTAATCTTAAGCGTGCCAATTCACGACGAGCTGCAAGTTCTTCTGTTGTTAATGGTTTTGGTCGATGTTCTGGTAATAAATTGGTTTCTACTGCAAACATTTTCGACACAAACACTATAACTGGAACATCTTTAGATGAATCACATTCTATAAAAGCTTTTTTTAGTGCTTGACTTTGTGGAGGTAAGGCACCAAAGGTCTTTGTACGAGAAAACATGAGATTTTCAACTCTTGATTCACTTAATTCTAAAGGACTTGGTAGTTTTGTGCATACCATTTCTATTTAGAAGAAATTAAAAAAATAAATAAACATTATAATTTCATTTAAAATTTTTCATCCTTTCTACAAAGTAAAAAATTTGTAAATTATAAGAAGTAATTAATCATAAAAAATCAGAGAACATTTTAAAACCTGTTTAAATTGTAATTACCGAGAACAGTTTTGGACAATGGAAGCCATGTACTCATTACACTATGTAAAACCATTTTTAAATCCGTTTGTTTTAAAGTTCTTTCAGGTATATTAAGGCCGAGTTTTTTTACCATGGTCTCTACTTGAATTTTATCCTGAAAAGGATAAAAATTAGAAATAAAAAAAATCAAATTAAAAATGTAGAAATTTACACAGAATGTGTAATATTATGTAGATTATAGATTACTTTACAAAAATTAAGGTACAAACATAATATATTATATACAAAAAAAAAAGATGTACATACCTTTCTAATAGCGATTGCATCATACATAGCCCAAATAGGATCTAATACTAATTGTACAAACATGGGATTTTTTGCTTTTTCTTGGGCTCCTTTCATTATGCGTTTTAATTTTGAATTGAGATAAAAGTCACCCCATATTGTTTTATTAAGTATGCTTTCTTTCACACCAACTTTTTCGGAATAAATTTTTGCAAAATCTTCAACACTATATTATGAAAAAAAAAGTATTGGAAATAAGAAAATATTTGATTATAGATTATTATTCATTTATGTATCATATTATATATATATATATAACTGATTAAAAGTGTGCAAACCAAATCCAAATCCAAAATAACATACCGGAATCCCCATCCATCTGATGCACTAGCAAAAACAACATTTCCTTGATCTGGAGAAAAATATAAATTGGAGTCATCAATATCATCTAAACCGGAACTCCAGTCATAAAATTCTTGTTTTGATGTATCTCCTCCTTTTGAATTGATTGAAGATTTTGTTGTCGGCGTTTTTTCAATATTATACTCTTTTTCCATTACTTCAGTTGTCATTAGTTCTGCCATAACTGCATTAACCTACAAAAAAATAAAACATATAATATATTATTATGAGACTTTTATAAATTTTTACTGTGTGTTATGAATATATTATTTTGTAGTTATTTTATTCATGTATAATATAGATTATCCATAAAATAAAAATGTTTAAAACTCTATCATAATATTTATTTCTTCAGATATACTTATTGCCTCACCTTTTCTAAAACTTGAGTTAAGTGTATATAAGCATCCAAAGGAGTAAGTTTGACTTCCAAAATTAATCGATCAATTTTATTGATAACTAATACCGGTTTTATACTTTCTTGCCAAGCATGTCGTAATGCAACCTACAGTAAATAGATATATTATTAATTATTAATTATTCTATATTATATTTTATCCCAAACACAAAATACATATGTACAAAACTTTAATAACGTAATAATTATCTATTATTAATAGTAATTATTATTCTTATTTCTTATAACTATAATTACTTATCCCATTAGAAACTTACAATAGTTTGAGCACATACAGATTCCACACAGTCAACTAAAATCATACAACCATCACATAGACGAACAGCAGTTGAAACTTCACTAGAAAAATCTACATGTCCAGGTGAATCAATCAAATTAATCAAGTATTCCTGTTCATTCCCCATCAAATGATATAAGGCAATAGAACTACTCTTCATTGTTATTCCTCTTTCCTGTTCGTCTTTCCGGCTATCTAAATATCTACAATAATTGAAGCATCATTTATTATCAGTAATATATTATTATACGAATCTTTTTGTATTTAACCATGAAAATGACATTCTATGTATGAAACAAATAAAATGTTTCTAATACATTGATATAACAAATATTTATGAACCTTAATTTTCCAGCCATCCTCTGAGATATAATACCATTACTAGCAACTAAAGAATCTGCAAGTGTAGTTTTACCATGATCAACCTAGAAAATCATAATTTATATAATATTATTATTATGTAATCAGTTTCCAAACGCAAGACTTTTTTTGACATCATACTTACACACAAGTTATAAAAAGTATGTAATAATATTATGTTAGGGATATAGAAAAGTACTTACATGGGCCATAATGCAAATATTTCTAACGTTTGATGGTGTTTTTTGAAGCTCAGCGAGCTTATCACAATTTACGTGTCTCATGATTACGCTTTAAAACAATATTATAAATTATAAAAACTTTTCATTACACACAATCCTTAACTAAAACTGGTCAATATTTTAACACAATTATTATTAAAGTTTTACGACAATTATTATCGTTTCAACTTCTCACTCGTGTTCGTTCGTTCGCCGGTCAATTTTACCGGGTTTTCAAGGATAAAATTTACATATGAAGCGGTTCATGTACACATGTATTTTTTTTCTGTGAAAATTCTGAAGTGTCAAAACCTTCAGGTTTCATCAGGTGAGAGGATATTTTTTTATTTTATTAGTTATTATAGTCTGTTATTTATGTTGTATATATTATATATTACATAGTGCGTTTTGTATAAAACCTTTTTTTTTTTTTCCAGAAATTGATCACCTATTTAAGACAAGAGAGGTGTAAAATGAAAACTGGATTAAAAGGCTATGATGAGCTACTATCAAAAGTAGGAGCAGTAGAAGTATCAACTGAGAAGCAAGAAAAAAGTATCTATCCTCATCATCAAGTTGTTCTTAAATGTTCATCATACCAAAAACGAAACTTTAGTCAGCAGTACTGTCATTCATACACCAAAAGACTCTATTACCTTAGACCAAGACTAGCTGAAAAGGTAGAAGAGGATTGGGGTACTGAAAAAGTACATGTGAAAAAGATATCAGAATTATGTAAAAATACAAAACCAACTTTGAGTCCAAAGAAAGGAAGAAAGTATGATTCTCCTATGAAAAATGCTTATGAAAGTCATCAACAAAATGTAACATTTCAGGGTGACATTACCGTTGGTATGTTCAGAGTATATTATATAATATTATACACACTATATATATATGTTATATACATATATAAAAGTTACTATTATAAATTACAATAATATAAAATGAGATATATGATATATTCTATGCACACACATATACTTGTATGAGAAATTTTTTCATGTATTTTCTGTTCATTTCATATTATAGCTATAATTGGAACAATTTTCAAGCAACAACCGGAAAAACCATCTATTTTACAAGAACTTTCTGAAGAAAATCCAATGGTTCCCATCCTTCCTAAACAAAGTTATATTAGTGATAAAGATTACCTAATTTTGGAAGATGAAACATCTCGAGTAAGACTTAATCTTGCTCCTGATTGTGGTTTCACTGTTCA
>JAQGBI010000733.1:0-13237 GCA_034698325.1 Sminthurinus elegans | reverse complement strand
ACAATATAAGTACAAGTTTACAACATAGCTATTATATTATATTATATTCTTTTTTTATAATTTATACTTGTATAAATATAATGCACGTAAAATGTCTGTCTGTCTGTCTGTGTTTCCGTATGTAACCCAAATTCACCGGGGAGACCCGGGACCCTGCGGAAAATCCGTTTCAGCAAATTCTAAGACTTCAACTTTTTTTCGAAATTTTTGAATTTTTTTTTGACCCCGCCCCCAGAGTGGGTGGGGTCAAAAAAATGAAAATTCTGGGTTTGCGTGAAAATGATGTAGGAAGGTCAAAAAACATGTTTTAAGGTGTTTTTGACCCCTTGACCTGTACCCGGCCCCCATAAGGGGTAAATTGGGGCAATGTGAGACTCCGCTATAAAACGATTTTCCACGGTATGGGAAGTATTAGGGATGTAATAAAAACGACTCTCACTGACCCGGACCCCTCCCGAAGGGAGGGGGCAATAAGGGCAATGTGAGACTCCGATAAAACCGGTCCGGCGGGTATGGGAACGAAGATGAAAATCATCTTTACAGACGGAGATACACAGACAGACAGTTTTGTTCCGTGCCAAGGGCGCGGGCCAACCCCCTAGTAATAATATACATTGAATATCTTTAGTGAAAATGAGTTAATTACCTGAGCATATCAGCTAAAGCACTACTATATAAGTTATATCCAAGAAGATTTTCAAAATCCTCTTGTGTATTTAAGCCACCTGTAAAGTTTTCAGTCAATTTATCAATATTTTAATAGTTTTAAAACAATAATTACTAATTACAATTATTACAAAAGTGTTTCTACAGAATTTGTTTTTGCTTACGAGAACCAAATAGTTGTGTAATAATGGGTTTTGCTGAACTTCTGTCAATATTATATGGTGTCTCTCCCGATCTGTTGGGCCTGTAGAGCAATTGACTATTTACAGGATTCCTCAAAATTAATTCTACTATTTGCTTTGATCGCGAACGCATGGCAATATGCAGGCTAGTATCTCCACTAAAATATTTTTGAAAAAAAAAAAGAAAAACAAATTTAATTGGTTGTACACATTACACTCCACACTTTTTTATATAAAGTACCTAAAACAGGAAAATGAGGTAAAACTGTGTTAGAAAACTAAATGGTTAATATTAGAGTTCAAAAAAATATATAAAAATAATACCTTTTATCAGCTGCATTTACTTTGGCTCTTTTCTCCAGTAAAAGAGACACAATTTCTGCATTTCTATTTCTTGTAGCTCTTAAAAGTGCTGTATCTCCGTCCTAAAAACAAAGTTAGGATTAAAATTGTTAAAAAAAAAAAAAAGAATATAAAATGTTTTGGCATATATTTATTTAAGATTCCTAAGTTTAAGTTAGAAAACGTAATTTATTACCTTTGTGGCAAGCTCTAAATCTGGATTGGAAGCCAAAATTAATTTAACTACTGCTACATGAGATTTTTCTACAGCCCAGTAAAGTGCTGTTTTTCTATCTTTTCCTTGTACATTAACATCAGCGTGTTTTCTATATATGGAACAAAAATCAAAGATTATAAAAATGGATTTTCAATGCACACATTCTAGTAATTTGTAATAAATTAGTGTACAGTTTAAATAGAAAAGGGATAATAATTTGGCTCACTTTAAAAGTGCCTCAACGATTGAGCGGTAACCCCCTTTTGCAGCATGGATCAAATTCGAGGATCCACCTCGATCCTATATTATATTGAAGAAATTGTATTAGTTGCACATTCACAACGTATAATGTATTTAAATACACCATGAAATTTTGTATGTAACAAATAAAAAGCTTCATCTAAATCAAATACTTGGTTTTTGTGGAAAATTACTTACAGAAATATTGATGTATGCACCTGCATTGATCAAGGCAATAGCAATTTCATGAAATCCTTCCTAAATTTGTATTACAAATAATCATTTATCTTAAGTTGTATTCTACTCCATCATCATTCTTATATAATATCATAATATGAAAATGTATGTCAACAGAATATTATGTTTTGCTTTCTACGAAATCATATATATTTCTAACCTTGCATGCAATAGTTAATGCTGAGCAACCATCTTTATCCAGTGCATTTAGATTTGGTTTCCTTTCTAAAAGAGCCTTGACGACTTCAACATGACTTCCTGCAGTTGCAACCAACAGTGCAGTCCAAGAAGTCTTTGAAATGAGAAAAAAAAGAAAGAAGGGAATTCTTGAGTTTCAAATGATTTTAAAAAAATCCAACTGAAAATAATAGCAAAAAATTCTCTATAAATAACTATAAATAAAAGAATCATGTCCATACCATGCCACAAGCATCCACGACTGCTTCTGCATTGAGTAAAATATCGACAATTTCAATATAGCCTTTTCTAGCTGCCCAAATGAGTGGAGTCGTTCCATATTTATCACCAGCATTAACTTTAGCACCATGATTAATAAGATCCTTGACAATTTCAATATGATTTCGTCCAGAGGCCCAGCCCAGACAGCTAACATTATAATTCCCATAAGCATTGACGTCCGCTCCCTTTTCAATCAGAAGATGAGCTGTTTTTGTTCTGCCTTTGTAACATGCCCACATCAGAGGTGTCCAGCCCCTACAATAATTATACGTACACAAATTCAAATTTTACCAAATTATTACAATAACTCAATTTTAAAAATAATAAATGCCGTAGGAGAGTTTCATTTAATTAAACATCCAGATTTACAGAAAAAATTTACCCCATATCTCGATGATCAACCGTTGCGCCATGTTCCAGTAAATCAGCAACAATATCATCGTGTCCCTCTTTGGTAGCAAATAAAAGAGGTGTCCAATTATCAGAATCTTCCCCATTGATATCCGCACCTACAAATCAACGAAAAAAAATGGAAAATACTTACATATACCGATTATAGCTTATGCAACACATGCATATTTCATATATTATATGAATCATAATACTGTGAATTTAAAATTGAATAAAAAGTTTTCTTTCAAAGAAGAAGGAATTATTTTTTAGCTTACCATGTTCAAGAAGTGCTCGTACAAATTGTGATTTGCCCCTTTGACATGCGACCATAAGTGCTGTTGTTCCATTCTGTATAGTAAAGAGTAAAGAGCCAGTGAGATTTTTATGCTTTTACAAATTTATAATTTATAATGCACATAATAATATATATACATAAATGAACTCATCTGTAATTTCTTTTACCTCATCTCGATCGTCAACTACAACACGTCGACTGTCGAGTAAATGTTGTAAACCGGCAAAATTTTCTTCTGCGATAAAGGACACGAGAGCCCGATTTGTGAGTGAGACCATCGAATCCGAAAGTACCAGTCCTGACTGTGATTATACATCAACCGATTGCAAGGTGTCAGAGTTAAATGTAGTGAAGATTGTAAAATAGAAGGAAAACAAATATTATTATTATAGTTACACTTCATAATTTCATTCTTGTATTTAAAAACCTACTAGTACATAGATTTTGCAATAGAAAAAAAACCCCACTCAACTAAGTATTTTGCTACCTCCTTCTACATATTAATAAATACTAATCACTAATATTATAAAGTCAAACGTCTTTTCTAATATCTAATTTTTTTAAGTGAATTGGTTATTATTATTTTATATTTTACTTTCTATTTTCTATCATGTTTTGAGTGCGTGAATACAAAAAAAGAAGATTTGAAACGTTATTACTATGTAATCTTCTCTTTCTATAGTTTCTTGTCTTTTTACTTCAAACAAAATACAAATAACAAAACTTGAATTTTTTTATTTCAAATCAGCCAATTTCATAGCCGTACTACTATATTATTGTATAATAATATTAGATAGAACTAGATAACTTACAGTACGCTTAGTCATTGTTATTATTATTAGTATTATATTGAAGCTAAAAGGTGTAAAACTCGCTCTGTATTATTGCATGTGTACAATGTCTAATTGTGTACACATGACACACTACAAAGAGTATTCAGAATAGAGAATATAGGAAATTTTAGAGAAACGGGTTGAGGGTGAAACGCTTTGAACCCGATCAATTTAGGGATTAGAAATAAGGAATAAGTAAAATATTTACCATTTACCCAAACATATCATACTATAATATATGTATAATTATTATTAGTAAAATAATATATTGTATTATGTGTTAGGCATTTTTAACACCCATAGTCCCATAGTCAGTGTATAGTGTTATCATTTTATAGCTTTTACTTACACCAATACGTACAATAGTCAAACATATAATAATATAAGTACTCCAGTATTATAAACATTTTTGCATGTGTTTGGATAATATTATCATATGCAGATTGTACATATGTATTATATTTTATATTATAATAAGTATTTGTTGGTTTTAAAACAAAATGTACAAGAACGTTCTCTTGTTATAAACCATCTGTCAAAATAAAATAAAAATCAGTGTAGCAATCTGTCAGTAATCAGTATAATATACACATATATATATATATGTACGTCGGTAGTATGTAGCAATTTAGTCGTAGAAGAACAATCTTGTTCTTTTTGAAAAAGATAGACACGATTCAAGTAATTTGGAGCATCTTTTCATGTTTAGAATTAGAAGTACCTATAGATCTACGAAGAGATAATAGAAAAAGAAAGATGGGAAAAGAGAGACACCCGGAAATAGTTGCAATTATCAGTACACAAGCTACAAGCTAAAGATATGTCTATAAGT
Source organism: Sminthurinus elegans (assembly GCA_034698325.1). Lineage (NCBI taxonomy): Eukaryota > Metazoa > Arthropoda > Collembola > Symphypleona > Katiannidae > Sminthurinus > Sminthurinus elegans. The sequence continues at coordinate 8,541 of JAQGBI010000733.1, read as the reverse complement.
ATCTATCTACTAGCTATGTTACAAGTTACAAACTACAAACGCTGTACTGTTTCATTAGAAAAAATCTGTTCTGTCACTCGAAACTCGAATACTCTATACATATATTATATACTTTACTTATACACATTCTTCGTTAGTGTTTATTATTCTTTTTGTGTGTGTTAAAGATCTAAATTACTATTTACATGCCGTCGTCGTCGTCGTCACTTCTTGAAAGACATGGAAAATGCAAAGAGACGTAATAGAGAAAGATACAAAATAGTCAGTACTTAATTGGACGCATGCAAAACTTTGAGTTAGCAATCATATGGTAAATATATATGTATATATGAAAATGTGAATCTTGTGTAAGAAAAAAAAATTGATATTCTGTTTGTATTTTGTCATTATAATTGCTTTCACGAGTGCAGTTGAATATACTCAACCTCTATTACTTTTTTTTTACTTTTTAATATAATGTAATGTAATAAATTATTCTAATACTGAATCAGTCAATGTGTATCAACTATATATATACACAGAGTACAGAGGTGTATATCAATTTTACAATTTAAGTACCGCACTTTGAGATTATATTTCAAGTCGTTGATTAAAAAAAAAACAAGTCAAAATACTCGTCAAAAAAAAATCATCTAGTAAAATAATAATAGTGGTTGACTTAAAGTTCCAAGTATATTTTACACTACACATTGTAGATTGTAGAAATGTTATTAGTTATTAAGTAAGTCGTGTTTAGTAAGTAGTACATAGTACATACGCTATATTATATATTACACATGTTCATAAAATAAAATACGTTAATAAAAAGAACTCCACTCTTGTAACATGCATCATCTATATTATAACTTGTAACTTATATAATATGACATAAAATACTCATAACATTACATGAATGAAATGAATGTGATGGTAGTCTTCAAATTACTTATTATTTATGATGACTCAGAAATAAAATGACCCAACATCATTTGATTATGCATTGTGAATACGTGTGTGTGGTGTGTGGATCTTTAGCTTTTACCATTATAAACAATTCTTTCATGCACCATGCACAAGGTCTCTAAATCAATAAAATTTAAAATTTTTCCAGTACCTTACATCATGCTATGTAACAAATAACAAAAAAATAATAGAAATACGTAATACCATTGTACAACGCAAAACTGTGGAATCATCATCATCATGTAGATTGTAGACACCAAGCAATAAATAATAAATAACCATCCCATATGTAAGCTATCCGAATACAAATAAGCTATAGATTATAATAATAACTTTGAAATAGAAAACCCATCAGATTCCAAAGTTACATAGCCAAAACCCAAAAATGCTGAGAGGAGCTGAAACTTATAATTACATCATCTTAAAAATACATCTTTTAATAATGATGATATTATTTATTTCCATGCAGGGAGAAAATGATACGAATGCGCGCAAGAAAAACGAAAACAAGAGCAAACCAAAGTGACTCACTTCATCGTTCATCGTATAATATATATATATGTATCAAATATATAGTTGCAATCATAAGCTGTACATTTTAGTTTTGAGCCACTCTAAAGCAAGATTTCTATTATATTCTTGATAATATTATAAAAGAGAAGTTAAAAATAAGCGTTGCATGCTAATTGTTCGTAATAAAATATTATAGGTTATATAGATATAATATAAACATTCTAGAGAAAAAAACGGATGAGTCTCCTTGTAAGTTGTGAGAGTTGTTCATTGTCATCATGCATCATGCAGAAGCATCAAACTTTGTCACATGTTTTAACTCAAACTTAACAAAACAATTACCGATGCAGATGCCCTCCTCATCAAATAAGTAGGCATGAAAAGGAGTTTCCTCGCAGTGGATGTATGGTTTGCATATGAAGGTGTTAAGGAAACACGACGGCTTCTGGATGAACTTCCTCGTAAATCATTTGTATCATGCGTTCGTAAATCTCCTTTGGATGATGATGAGGGAAGAATAGGAGCAGTCTGACTAGTTTCCGGGATGAGGAAACTACTACTATTTGAATGTGTCATTAAGGGATGGGATAAGAGTCTTGGTCGATTTTTGGCAATAAATTTTGCTCTACTATAAGTCAAAGATGAAGCTTCCACTGTTCCTGCTACAATTCTATGAGTATTCATATTCCCATCACCAACTATACAACTATCTTCAGTCAACAAGGACAAATTTCTTCCACTATCCTGATTTGAACTTGGATTTTCTCGATCATCATCTGATTCCGAATCTACCTGTATAACTTGATGTTTTGTATTAATATTGACAGTCCGATTTTCATTATGATTCCGATTCCGGTTTCCGATTTGACTTTTACTTTTAACATTTTTTAGGATTATTGTTTCATGATTTTTCTCCTTTTGAGGATTGTCTTGTTGATGTTCTTGTTGTTGTTCTAAATCTATTAGATTATCTGAGCTTCGTCCATGATAATTATTATTGTTATTATTATTTGAATTTTCATTATTATTATGGTTACTTGCAAAAAGATCCTCTGTACAACTACTATTTGTAAAACTATTGTCATTTTCATCATCAGTAATATTATTGTCATTTTCATCATCGTTATCAACATTAGTGTCATTTTCCGTTGAGCCTCTTTCAGAATTGTCATTAGATTCCTGGTCCAGCTCTCGTTTCTCCCGTTCTTTACTTCCAGGTGACATGTCAATCATGCTCAGTTCCCGTCTAAATCTTTCCTTCCTTCTCTCTCTACTGCAGTCACTAATGCGTGAACAACTACTGGATCTTTGACGATTCTCAGTCTCATCGATAATCTCTAAATATTGCTCTCGAATTTCTGAAATTTCTGATGTCGGCTCAACTTGCTCATCCAAGTCAAGTCCATCAAGAAGATTTGGAGGAGGGGGAGGAGGAGAAAGAGGACCCACCCCACATTCAATATTTCTAAAGTCTTTTGTAGCACTGTCTTGACTAATGATATTAATAGTAGGATTTCCATTGTCAACTGGTGACTCAATCACAATGTCCGGATTGGGTAATAATAAAGCCGGGATATTACTATTACTACTATTACTTGAAGTAGCTGTATTTGAAATGACTATGGATGGAATTTGAATGTTTGTAGCATCAAATCTAGACGAGGAAGAAGATGAATGTACAACTAGAGATGGAGACTTTCTACGAGTTCGGATATTTGTAGATCGTCCAGGTGATAAAAGATCCCAAAAGGAAAAACGACGTCTTCGCGGAGCGGATGGTGATGATGAACATGATGATGATGTAGGGATTTTAGAGGAGGTTGATGATAATAGTGACAATAATGGTTCTTGTTGATTAGAATCTCCCATGTTTGATGAATCCATTATGTAGACTTTCACCCATCACCCGAGTTAAAGCAAACCCCGAGAGAAAATATCTAAAGCGCATCGACTACAATTTTGCAACAGATAGATTATAAATACTGCAATAATTATAATAATAATAATAATAATAATAATCATAATTATTACAAACTTTCATTTTTTAAAACATACATCTAAACTATTTAGACGTGAATAAAGAGTAAATATAACAACATGATATGAAACACAAGCTAATTCATGGACCAAAATACCGATGCTAACAGTATTAATAGATAGGATAGATAAAATGCATATATATAGATATATACATCTGTATATTATAGAGACATAAAATATAGATAATAGATATCGTACAATTGACAATGAAAAGTGAAAGCAAAATTTTACATTTTATATTATGGCATACAAATCTACACTCTACACATTTCATTTTTCTACTAGAAATAATTTCATTACATTGACCAATATTCATGTGCCTGTCTTGTTCGAATTATACAATGTTTCCACTGAACCACATTTAATTCACTACATTTGTATTCGATATGGAAGACAAACCACATCACATCACATCAAATTACATAATGCAAAAGATACACTTTCAATGTGTTTTATGTACATAGTAAACTGAATAATGCAAATAATATCAGTTGTACATATTATGTATTACAAAATGACCACATGCATCAAAAGACTGATTTTACACTTTACACAAGGAGAGATTTTTGTCAAAATAAACTATAGGGGACATACAATAAAGTAATAAAAAGAAAGTAAACAAGTATTTATACTTCATTCCATCAACAGCTCTAATTATATATTTTTTCATTCCTTTTTCATGGGAGAAAAACAGAAACGTTCCAAAGTGCTTCACTCTGTTTTGACGAGCATTATATATATATATATCTATTTATATATTTTATATGTTACATGTTATACCATGAATTTTTATTTTCAATAGACGAAGACTATCCAATTTCTTTTATAGCGGGACACAAAAAAATAAAAATACATCATACGAAAGTATTTTTTAGTTGTTGTTTGCCAGAAAATGTTGTGGTGAAACATCCATATATATAAAATCATAGTCGTGCTCAATGTACTCAAGTTCATTAGGCCATATACTTAATACAGAATCTCTGTAATGTATTTATGAGTGAATTTCTACAGGTGTACATTAATTTTTGCTGACAATAATGTTTTCAGACATTTGCTATCCTACAAAAACTATATAATGTATTGTGCTATGTATAATGTATAGGAATTTGAACATATAAAAAGAAGATCAAGGTGAAAACCCTGAACCAGAGGTTTATAGTACAATTGGCTCATGTATTTATGATGTGAGGACTGTCATCAGTGTAAACACACATGGATGTATTTTTTTTGTACCCTCTGTGATTGTACAGAAGAAAATTTCGGTGGTAGCATAATACTCCTGTTTTGTTTTACAAATAGGTGTGAATAGACGTGATATACACAAGAAATAAAACTGGAAATTTTAAAACCTTCAGCTTTTGAATTTTGAATCGAGTTTCTGCACATAATATTATGCATTCTACTCTTTAAATATGAAGCATATAATTTAATGCGTGATACACACACATAGAGACTTCATACTTCATTTTGTCTGCCCACTGTACTATCTTACACTGATCATTGATTATTATTACTTATTATTAAAGATATATAATCTGTCTGCCAAAAACATCTATTGTGAGGTTGTATCACAAAAGTTTTGTACTCCACATAGACTACAGACTAAAATCTTAAGTGTCTATGAGACACATTAAATGGTGTACATGAGCACAGTTGGTCTAAAAATATACATTGTGTGTTGTGTTTGAGTAAACGTATGAAGTAATCCCGACCATTTTCTCAAATGATTATTATTATTATGAAATATCCTTCCATTCAATATTATACAAGATTATAACGAATAACACAATCTCTCATAATATAGAAGATTAATATAATATAGTATGGGCACTTTGAGTGCTGTAAATTTGTAGCTTAAAGTAGCTATATTATACTTAATGATTAATAACTAATAAATATATTTGTAACCAAATTAATAGCAATTTCTATATTAAAACTTTTTTTTTTATAATTATTACTCTTTTTGCTTTTTAGCTCCATATTATATTACTGCTAACTGTAATCCTAGTTCGAGTATTTTTCATTATTTACTACATTTTCTACATTTTTTAAAATAAACGGATGATATAGATATAGATAGTACTAGTGTCAAGTGTAAAGAATGGTTTCCTACCTATATACGAAATTTTTTTGCTTTCTTCTGGCATGTATAATGAGTAACGAGAACAAGTCTAATTATATTGAAATATTCCTCGTGTATCGTGTAAAACAAAATGTCATATTGAAAAATTATCATATTTTACCCTACATGAAATAAATAAAAAATATGGACATTTGTAATGAACAAACTATGAACGTTTAAAAAAAGTACTCACACTAGTAGGAAAATCATCCATTCCAACCATCCAAAGGTCTCTTCCACCTTTTCTATCTCCAGCCATTTTTTCTGGTTGTCGATTATTTATTCAAAATAATCAAACTACCAAGAACCAAAAGATGTGCAAGTTCCGAAGTAAAAGTTTTTAAATTTATTTTAACATTCTAATGAGACTCTCCGTTCACTCAATAATTGGGCTATTAGCATTATTTCTTGTCATTTTTGTGCATAATACACACAATAAAATACACACCAAAGTTGGAATAATAATTAAAAAATCATATATGGACAAGAAACAAGAATGCCAAATGCTAAAATGCTGGATGCTGATTGCTGATGACAGATAAGATTACAGTAATAAAATTTGCTGAAAAAAAGTTCAAGGCTGAAAGTATATAGTATATAGTTCATTTTACTGTACTGGTTCATATAATATTATATAACTTTAGAGCTCATCATACCACACTCAGAGATTTATTGTTTATAACTTTCAAGTTTTGAATCTGACCTGTCACAGGTCATCAGGCTTTTTGTGTGATTACCTATAGGCCTAACTATGGTAACACATTCAGTACGATGAAAACTGAAGCTGCATGTGTATTGTGTGTAATCACCAAATTACAGTACCATCATAATATTATATTATTATGATTACTGTGTGATGATGATGATGATGGGTACTATAAACTTGAAATATGTAACGTGTGTCTATTTAAATTGTCTAAAAGAAATCTCAATAACTTTGTTATCAAATCACATTTCAAGTAGACTTTATGGTTTAACGTCTTTTTTTTGTGACATACACTATGATATAATTGAATTCTCTAACAAGTTTTATCATGATAGGAGATAGGGGATATAATATCTTTTCTATAGTGTACAAGTGTCTTTGGAATGAAATGCAAAATTAGAATAAAACAGGAAGTGTAAAATGTAATGCTCTACACATGATTAAGAATTATTAAGTATGATTAAATCAAAATTTCACGTACCAGTAATAATAATAACGAAAAAAAAAAGACGTATTCCGTGAAATCCGAAACTGTATTCCAGCACACTGACGATGTTTAGTAATAAAATTAAAAATTTCAATATCACATCACAAGTATTTTGTTCATATAGCACCTCCTCCTTATTTTAAAAGAAGATAGAGAAAACAACGATGACCAGAAATCTTGAAGTAACAATAGGATCATTTCCAATTTGACTACATAACAGTTTATCACATTAATCACATGTATGTATATGGATGTAAAAACTTATTTATTGGTAATTATTATTGATGTTTTATTGTTGTTCAAAGTCTTGCTTTGTGTATTTTCTTGACTCTTGAAACTTCATTTAAATGGATTTTCAAGAACGAGAATCAATCTCCTCTTGAAAATATTATATTATGTAATCCAATGTCCAAACATCTTCATGCTGAAATGCAAAACATAATATATTATTATTATTTAAATAACTTAATGGATAATGGATACAAGATAAAATGTTTAAAATACTTTTATTCCTTATTCTTTCAATTCATGATAAAATGATTTGTATGTAGGAAGTAAAAAATATCATACGAAACAGAATTGCGTTTTATATTGTATTAGATATATATCAAAACTTGAGAGGAATAGTCTTGACACTTACTTAATTGCTCCATTATAAATAATATGATGGTTTTCCTTGTACGGAAAAATTGTAGAGTATAATAATATATTATAGTTACTTTGAAAATATTAAATATAAAGTGTATTTTACAGACGTTTCATTTATAGTTGTAGTAAAATTAACGTTTTCTTAACTAGCCCATAATATATCTTGGGCACAAATCACACGCGTTTAAAATCACATCATGCACACGTTTGACAAAATTTCAATACATTTAATGTATAATTACCAGTAAAAAAAAAAGAAGTTAAAAGTAAATACATGTGAGAGTTCTCTTTCCTCTTCTCTCTTCTCTTCGCTGAAAAATTATTTTTCAAAGGCTTGGCGCACCACCGTCAATGAAAAATTGACGTCAAAAGATAAGTAGTGTATGTAGGGCTCTGTATTATATTATATAATATTATCCTGCATCAGAGCAGTTAGCAGACAAAGTGTATAAGAAGGAACAGGGGAAAAGATATTGACATTCAATGTATAAAGTATATAGTGAAAAAGTGTTTGATGAGTATAAGTACTTTAGTGATTAATATTTGAGATGTGATTCTATAAAGACAATTTGGTGAGAAAGATTATCGACACCACTTTGTTTGTTTTGTTGTTCAAGAAAAAGGATTGAATATTTTTGCGTTTACTTTTACTGTTACAACTTTTAAATATATCTGTAAATACATGTCATGAATTCAGATAGCTTGATCATATTTTTTACTTTTTACTTCAATACATTATACTGTGCATAAAGAAGAAAATGTCTAAAATTTCCCCATAGCCTTCCAATTTGCATATGTACCGTGTTCCGTAGCTACTGTACTTGTATAATACACTTACTACTTACTTATAGACATAACGTACTGGAGAATGCAGTGGACAGTAGAAGAGAGAGTAGAAGGCAATTTTTTCTCTATACTATTTAAGTAAGTCCTTTCATTCGACCTGTAAACACTCGAAAATCGGATTTCGCACTTTATATGCTGCATTTCATAAATCATAATATACAACAAGTGCGACGCGGAGATTCTTGACCGCGGATGTAATGTGAGAAAAATGCTTCTCCGAAATCAGAAATTCACCAT
>JAQGBI010000732.1:0-13247 GCA_034698325.1 Sminthurinus elegans | reverse complement strand
GTGAATTTTTCAACTGGCTCTAAAATCCGAAGGGACGAGAAACTTCATTTAAAAAGCAATGTTTTTCTCACTGTTGTCGTTTTTATCGTCAGTCCTGGTACAAGAAAAACCCAGAATTTTAAATTTGCCACATTACAGTAAATTAAAAATAATCTAGAAATCCTTGATTTTTCTTAAATTAGATGAGCCTTTAATTAGACGAACTTTCCCGCGGGGTTTCTACACCTTCCCGTTTAAAATCAAAGTGGAGCAGGACAAGTACCAAGCATTTCCCGCCTCATTTTCTGGGGCTAACGGCGCTGTTCAGGTTCCAAGGATATCTATAACAAAAATACCTATCTATTTTAAATAAAAAAAACATTGATATTTATCCTTGATTTTGATTTGGTTTTGGATTTCAGTACACGCTAAATGCATACGCTCGGGATTGGGAATACGGGAACCAAAGACTCCTTGAAATTGTAAATGGCGGGAAATTATCCTTGACAACCAAAGGATATCTAGACTTATCCAAATACTTGTCTCCACTCCATTCCTGGGCACCCGGAAAATTCAATGCCGTGACGACGGACAAACACTTTGGACTCAAGGAAATCCAAGCGAGTCTTTTGATACAGAAGCAAAGATTCCTTCCGGGGGAAAATATTCGCTTTGAAGTTGAAGTTTTGAATTTCACGGACAACCCCATCAACCGGATTTCAGTGCACTTGATTCAAAAGATAAACAATGTTGCAAAGGAGGTGACCAAGTGTGTGGAGAGTGTCGTGGCGGTTGCTCAGGCGACGGAGCCCTTTTTCTACACTGGGAAAAATGGTACTTCAAAAATGGAGAGTTCTCTCCTCCTCCCGCGAAACCTGTTGGTGAGTTATACGACTGAGCGGAAGACGGTGGAAATAATCTACTTTCTACAGGTAAACGTCACGAGGTTTCTCGTCATTTTTCAAGGATGTCTGAATATTTTTAATTTATTTATCCTTGACTTCACAAAAAAAATCCATACTTTTTTGGTCTACAGTTTCAAGTTGAGCTTCAAGGGGCGATGCGTCAAAAATTGAAGAGTGATCTGATCCCGATTTTGATTGGAACTGCGGCGAGTGCCCTCGGTGACAGCATCTACAGGAAAATCCCATCCATTCCTGTTGACTTTTCTACTCGAGCTCAATCTCAAAATTCCCTAGGGAAACCATTCAAATCCTGTCTGGACCTGTCCTCGATTGCCCCGAGTTCGGATGATGCGGATTCGGATCATGGGCGATTAAAATGGAGGGAAGTTCAAAGAGCCATGAATCGAGCGAAACTCCCAAGATCCGCTTCCATGTCAAGAATTGACAATTTCAATCGGGATCGAGAACCCGGGAATCGACACAGTCGACCTTCTTTCCTCGAGAAAAGTACACAGTCAATTTTATTTTAAAATGATGTTTTCTAATGTTTTCTAAGACTTTTTAGTTAAATGTTAAATTATGTTTGTTTTCAGAAAATGCGGGCGGTGCAACTCTGAGGGAAGTTGTTTTAAGAAAAATGTACCTGAAAAATGGACGTGGGTGGTAAAAATCGGAAATGTAAAACTGGCTGAAATATTGCAAAAATTCAGAGAGAGAAAATAAAAAATGACACCTGTAGAACTTCAAAATTGAATTATAAAATATGAAACAGACTTGAAAAGCTTACTTAAAAAATTATCATGATTCATTTCATAGAAATTGTGACGCATTTTACATTTTAAACTGTATCATGTATCATGTATTTCAATGTCAATAATAATCTTGTGATTGTTTTGAGTAAATGCCCTTTGTGCTGTGTATCAAATATCAAATCTTCATTATTTATTACAAACCAACAATATAAAAATATACAGTTTTGGATTACACCCCCGATTTCGATGAAACCTATACCAAATAAATAATAAATTTGAAGTCTGGAGCGTGAAACATGAAATCATCGGATATGGAATGGGATTTTGTATAAGGTAGATTTAGGGCTCAAGTAGAAATTTGTCATCAATGAGTTAGACGGGATTTTGACTAAATTAGGTTATTGCTGTCGTCATGGTTATCGTTATCGTGGGAATGTGACGAGTAGAGTGACAACATTTTGAAAGACAAAGTCCACAAAATTTGGTATGGATTCTCTCTCCATCTGATGAAAGCTGCCGACTTTTACACCGACACTGCGAATTCTCTTGATTTCTCTCTTCATTTTGGCCTGTAGATTTTTACTCACGTTGGCATTGAAATTGGCAGTTGATGCTGATCCGGATTTTGACGTCGTTTTTTGAGCAGTGAAGAGAAATTCATTTTTTAATTCATCCATTTTTCCAGGGATGGAAAAAGCGTCCGCGTACATGATCGTGTAAGTGAAAGTTATGAGGACGGCGCAATACGCTATGAAAGCTGCGAAAAGCGGAAATTCTTCAAAATGACAAATCACAAAAAAATAATAAAGAATGCAACTGGACAGAGAATAGATTTTCCAGGAGAAAACGCAGAAGGGGAAACAGCGATTGAAAAGCTCGATGAAGACGACGAGCTCTCGCATTTCCTTCAAAATTTGACTCAGGATCCAATTTTCTCTTCGAATGTCTCGACCTCTGCTTTCGAGTGAGCGACTTTGGAATTTGTCCTCTAGATTTCTAAAGTTGAAAAAATAGAAATTTCAATACAAGTTTGTGAATATTCATCAGGTTGACAAAAACGTTGTCGGGCTGCAAAAGATCAGATTTTCTCACCTGAGTTGAAGACTTTTTCTTTTGAATTCCGCCTGAACTTTGCTAAAAAACATGACTTGAGTGACAATAGCAAACGAGCAAGTAAAAATTACGATGGCATTGCACAAAGTCTCAACAGCCAAAAGAAGGAGGAAACTCGAAACATTTTGATACTCTGGCTGAAGAATCGAGTACAAAAGTTGAGGGCGACTCGGGTCAACTGCCAGAATGAGAACGACGCAGAATCCCGAAAGCACTCCAACAGAAGGAACTACTTTGGCCAGTAGTTCGTCAAGTGAATACTGCGGAGGCCATGTCAATAGAGGGCGCGGACGAGGAGCAACTTCCGATTCGGTTTCTGTTGGATTCTCAATGACCTCCATTTGAATTTCTTCATGTGGTTCTCGTGTTGAAATTGACACAAGTCCAGTTCCAGATTTTATTCTTTTTCCATTTCCTAAACCAGAAATTACACAGAATTCAAAGTGTTTCACAATGTAATCAAATTCTTTCTCAAGACTCGAAACTGGAATAAATGAATAAAATGTCACCTGGATTTTCATTTTCATTTCTAGATTTTGCATTTATTTGAAGTTGTTGATCAATCATTTTTTGGACTGGGTCTTCCGGCTGTACAAAAAGCTGATTGAAGATGATGATATTTTCCTCTGGAGTTTTTACAAACAGGCGAAATCCGGTGACATAAAATACTACAAAAAAGGTTGTGAGTCCAAAATGGAGAACAACATGATCCCATCTGAAATATTTCTCTGGCTCGAGAATCGTCGACTGGACGAGTCTGGCGAACATGTAAAACCAATGAGAAACTCCAAGGCTGAATAATATTTTCCAGATGAAAACTCGGATTTTACTCGACTGTTTCTGAATCCTCCCATTTTTCACATCCACTCCAATCGGCAGGATGTTGAAAATTGAAAAGACTTTAAACCAGCTCAAAGTCTCTCGAGTTTCTTCCACCGTCAACATTTCGCATGAAGTTTTATTTAGTTTTAGTCCGTTTTGGTTGTTAGTTGTTATTTTCTTTGCAATGCAAATGTTTCTCTAGAGTTTGAAGATCAGTTTGTAGTTTTGCTTTTGCAAAAATTGCCCAAGGTTTTTACGCACGGCTGAAAATCTCTCAAAAACTATTTTCATGTACGAGAAAAGGCTGAGCTGAATTATGTGGAGTTGAACTGAACCGAACTCAACGGAGTTGTGGAGAGAAATTGGCTGAAATGTCGGTTCACTTTTGTGTTCATTTCAGTTGCTTAGTTACGCCTTATTTTATTTCTATTTCAGGTAACTCAGCTTGTATAACGAAATACGTCGTAGTCCACAGTAACATAACAGACCCAATGGAAAATGCCGAGATGATTGAGTGTGATTAACCAAATTCAATTAACGTCCGTTCGTTTGCTCGTTTTATCTGTCAGTTTATTGTCTTGAGTCTTGAGTCTTCAACAGAGCAAAACAGACCAATGCAGAGGCGTTTTGCGTGCTATTTTCCCATTTCAGGTACTTTGTGTTCTACTCTGTCCGGCGACCACAGAATTTCATACAAACGACTGCTTAAAACATCCGTCATATTTTCCCTGCAGCCTTGGGAATTTCCGACTGTAGTCAGCAGTATAAAATATGATAGAAGCTCCAAGAAAAGACTTGGGTAGAGAAATGAATTACTTGACTGTTGATTTGATATTCAGTTGTTTACTCAGAAACGAGGAGTTAATTAAATTTCTTCGTGTTGTCTTTATCGTCCCATAACTTTGTGTAATAATTCACTCAACTCAACTCTACTCGACTTGACTTTTGGCTGTTGCAAAATAAGAGTTGAATAACGTTCATATTTTATTCAGTGGCATTCGGCGCCGTTTGGTCTTTGGTATTTTCTGGTCACGTTGTTTTGCCGTCTATTTCACATTTCACATGTTTTATACACTGGTCAACGCAGAGTGTGCATTTGCTGTTGGGGATAAAACAGGAATTTACTTGAGGTTCTCCGTTGTTTGGTTTTGCAAAATGTTAAAACTAATAGCCACTAGAAAATGGATTATTATTTTTTCAAAAAAAATCACGCGCTGTACTCAAAAAGCTCGGTACAAATATTTTTCAAAATTTGTGCAGAGCACTAAGCTCAACACTCTTAAGGAAATTCCTGTTTTGTCCCCAACATCAAATGCATACTCTGGTTCAACTTTGCATGTCTATTTCTACTTTCTGTTGCTTCCTTCGCTTTGGTCAAACGTCGTTGCAGCTTTTTACATTCAGCGTACAAAAAGGTAATAACTAAAAGGACGTGGAGAAATGAAAAAGCAAGAGCAACAAATATGAACAACTTTCAAGTCTCAAATAATGAACAATGGACAGTTCTGTTTTTGCGTGAAACCATGGAGACGGATAAATGAAAATGAAAAATAAATCAAACTTTACGTTGATTATTGATGCGCAGATGAGGGATGAAAGTTTATGCACCGAATGAATAACTTTTTGATTTCAAATGCAATTTAAATAAATCTCCGTTGCTCAAAGATCCGAGCCCAAAGTCTTTAATAGTTACATGAAAAGTCATTCAAGAAAAGGTGTTCAAGTTGAATATGCAAATTGTGACATTTTATGTGGCATTTTTTCTGTGGTTTTCAAGCATTCAACTCCTGCTTTCTCCATTCTGGATTCTGAATTCCGTTTAAGCAGAGGAAAAAGCATGAAAATAAAAGTAGAACAAGGAAACGAGACAACGTGTGAGAAAGTGGAGAGTGGAAAACTGGAGCAACTTGACGAGCGAATTGGAATAATATACAAAGTTGGTGAATGTGAGGATAAAACGGATAAATTTATATAACACTTGTCGGATTCCGATTCCGAGTCAAAGTCGGGGTAAACAACTGAATAATGAATGAACACGTGAATAATAATTCCTTTTCTGCCCACTTTAATTTCTCCTTCTTGTACATTTCCACTGTGAAATACACAAAAGTCGTAGAAAGTCCACGTCGAGTTGTTCCCATTTCTCCTTTCTCGTTTCAATGTTCAAGGCAATAAACCGGAAGATAAAACAACTTACGTGAAATTAACACAGCCTTTCCAATTGCCAATCCTCCCAATTTCTGTTAGCTCGATATTTTACGACTTCGTATTTCGTCGTAATTCTAAGAAAAGGATAAAACAAAGAAAATGAGTCAATAGAAATGAGCAACAAAACTAAAGTTGACAGACATTCACATTCCCGCGCCCTCTGCACTCTGCACTCTGCACTCCTCATTTCACCACACAGGTTTGCTCACTTCTGCTCAGTTTTGGCCTGTTTCTTTTGTGTTGTCTGTTGTGCAAGCTGCCTGACAACCACTCAAAACTGAAAATGAACAAAAAGGAAAATGAGCTCCGTAGTTAACATTTTTGTGAAAACGTTTCCCTTCAGAAAGAAAACCCTTTAGCTATTTTTTCCTTCCGGATGAAATTGAATGAAAATTGTGAGCAAGGTTGAAATCGAATAGCTAGTACATTTTACATTTTAAAAGCTTTCTGACTCGACCTTTCATTGCGCGAGTACACCACGATATTACACAGGGGGTGTTAATAAAGTACACACCCACCTTCCACACCCAAGGGGGGTGGGTGTGGAAATTTTTGAGAGGATTATCAAAATTGGCAGCAAAATCGTCGTGGGTGAATTAGATCCAAGTCAACAAAAATCAATTCAATGGTTTCACTAGCCTCTTTTTTCTAAAGTAAATACTTCCCGCGTACAAAGAGCATCGTTTCTTCTCCCAGTAACACAAAATTAAAGCTCATTACAAGCACAAAGAACTTGAGAAATTTGAAGAAGCGGATGGAAGGGGAAAATCCGAATTTGTTTTTACTCTTTCAACTTTCCTTGCTTTTTGACCTGTCGTGAAATTTGATGGAGCCTTGAAGAGAGGCGCTCAAATGTTCCTTATTCATAGATAGTTAATTTGCTTTCATTTTGACTCTGTCTTCATTTTGTAGTCTGTAGTTCACAATTTACACGTGAAATTGGATAATAAAAATAGTGCAAAAAAAGTATTTATTTTTTGGTGTAATGGAGATTGGGGATTTTTATTTTCATCAACAATAAGCAATCAACAATACTGTCATTATTTTCTCTTGCCATTTGCATTCCATCGGAAATTTGATAATAATATTTCCAACATTTTCACGATACTCTAAAAAAAAATAAACTTAAAACGTCCGCATTCGAAGCTGTGACTATAATTTTGTCTCCTTTCTTTTCTCAGTTTTCAGGGCTGAAATAAAAAACAAACACATTTTCATTTAAAATTCAACTTTTGATCGTCCACTTGCCCAAGTTATCAACTACGAGTTTTGTTCGAACGTCAAACTATAAAGTCAAAAGTCAACAGTCGAGTTGGAAAAGTTTAAGATAAGCTCAAACCAAAAACCAAACTTGGAAAATGAGACTGCGTAAGAGTTTTGTTTTGCTTTTGCTCGCAGTTTTTGGAACTCAAGTCCAAGAAATGAATGCGGGTCCAGCAGCCGTTGGCGTTTGTTCTTCTGGATGTGCAGCTGTCGTTGTACGTATAGACAAATTTATTATGCAATTCATAAAATAATGTACCA
The DNA here is from genome assembly GCA_034698325.1 of Sminthurinus elegans. NCBI lineage: Eukaryota > Metazoa > Arthropoda > Collembola > Symphypleona > Katiannidae > Sminthurinus > Sminthurinus elegans. Next base: position 5,944 of record JAQGBI010000732.1, on the reverse strand, counting down.
AAATCCAAATCTGCTTCCGATTCTTCCCAATTCCTCCAAAAAAACAAAGGCAATGAGAAAAGTACAAAATCCCCCTGTTCTGTTTGTTGTTTGCTTCATTTTCTATGTATTATTTTTAGGTGGCTTGCTATGCAGCTGGCGGAGCTGTCTTTGGAACGGTAAGGGATATTTTATTAGGAGCCCAGAATTTGAATTTGAATTTGAATCCAAATGAAATGAAGAAAGAAGAAAAATCCAAGGAGGAAAAGTTCATTTTAATGTTGTCAATGTTATTTCTTTATTTTTAGGTGACAGCCGGAGTGGGTACTCCCGCCGTCATTGTGGCGTGTAATGCTGCATTTGGAAAGTGCATGGCAACTTGTGCAATGGCCTTTCTACTCCCTTCCCCATAAGAGGAAAAAGAAGAAATAAGAAATAAGAGAAAACGAAGAATCAAACGAAAACAAGACAGGAATGAAATACATAGAACTTGCTGTCATTTTGATCTTTATGGGACTTTTATAAAGACTGGGCCCACCTGCCACATTTTCATATGACAAAAGACAAAAGACGGCAGGCTCACTCTGTTGAAATACGAAAAACAAAATACAAAAGAATAAAAAGTGATTAAAACTGTGCTAAATGTTAAAGGACCCCGCACGATTTATATAGGGAAATCACCCCACGATGGATATGGCTCAAATTTTGCACAGAGGTAGTTCAGACCATCCCTGACAACACTTCCATTACAACTTTTCTGGGCATTCACTTTCGTGACCTCCAGGGGTCACTCAAGTTTGGAATATTTTGCCATACTCTGACGCCGTTTAAAAAATATTTTTGATTTTGAGTAATTTTTTTCACACAAAATCCGATTTCTTATAAAAACTATTGAAGATGGATATAAAGTATGCTCACAAAAAACACTTGCCATGAAATTCTCTATCGATTCATGTCAGTTTCAGAAATAGCTTGTGAGTCCAAAATGCATTACGAAATGCTCCCATCTGAAAAATTTCTCTGGCTCGAGGATCGTCGACTGCAGGAGTCTGGCGAACATGTAAAACCAATGAGAAACTCCAACGTCAAAATACAATCTCCAGATGAAAACTCTGATTTTACTCGACTGCCTCTGAATCCGCCCATTTTTCACATCAACTCCAATCGGCAGGAGGTTTAAAAAAGAATAGGCTTTCAAAAAGCTCAAAGTCATTCCAGTTTCGTCCAGTGTCAACATTTTGCATGTAGTTTTATTTAGTTTTACTCCGATTTGGTTTTGGTTCTTTCTTTGCAATGCAAATGTTTTTCCAGAGTTTGAAGATTAGTTGTTTGTAGTTTTGCCTTTTTGCAAAACTTGCCAAGTTTTTTACACGCGGATTTCCAGTAGGCTAAAAATCCCCCAAAAACTATTTTCATGTACGAGAAAAGGCTGAACTGAACTTAACCGAGTTGTGGGGAGAAATGAGTGGAAATGTCTGCTCACTTTAGTGTCGTTTCTGTTGCTTAGTTGCGTATTATTTTATGTCCATTTCATGAGAAATAAACTCAACTCTCAACTCACAATAGTCATAGCTCATATCAAAATGTTTTCACACACACAAACACGCATAATGTATTGGGGATATAGAGGATCCAAAGAGCAAACTTTTTGCTTCATGTACCAGAATTCCGAGTGCAGAGTTCCCCTTGAAAATCGAGAAGCAAAATTCAAAGCAGGTCGATTTTTTTTTACCAAAAGTGAAAAAGCTCTTCGTAATTTTAATTTAATTTTAATTGCGGTTTGTAATTGAAGAAAGTTTACAATTTGTGATTTATCCATTGAATTTCAAGAATGAATTAAACACCATGAGCTCGATTCATCACAACATCAATTACAGGTAAAAACATTAATCATTGTTGTAAATTGTAAAATGCGAATTCCCTTTTCTGATTAAAATTTTTATTTATTATTTTGTGTGTTAATTTTTGATTATTTTATATTTTAGGATTTCACCTGCACTTTCAATAGTAAGAACAACAATGGACACAAATCACAGTCGTGACATGACGCCCTCATCAATTAACATGAGTCACAAATGTCATTTTGCCAATTGCTCCAGAGAATTTAAAACCCAATTCAGTTTGGAACGACACGCTTTAGTTCATAGTGGTACAAAATCCATACAAAATTCAATTCAAGTTACTTAAAAATCATCATTTCAAAAATGTGCTTTTTTATACATGAATAATTTTTTTTTTTAATGTACATGTAAAATTTCAGGTCAGAAGCCGTTCATTTGTATTTTGTGTTCATCTCGGTTCCGTCAAAATGGACATCTCGTCTCTCATGTGAAAAAACACCATGGAAATTTCCTTCATTGTCCAAAATGTAAAGTCACATTTCCTACTGTTCAAAATCTTCAATCTCATATCAAAATTTGTCAGCCAAAGAACAAGAAGCATGAAATTATGAACTCGTCACAATCTTCTTCTTCCTCATTGTTATTGTCATCTGATCTCCTCCTTCAAAATAAAGATGAAACAATTGATGTCAACTGTAATTGTGCGGTTTGTAAATGTAGTGGTGGAAATGTCAAATTTTACAGTCTCAAACAATTTATTGGTCATCTTTCTACAAGTACAAAAAAACAACCCAGCTCAACAACAACAGAGAATTACACCCAAAATAATAATAATAATAATAGTAATGAGTCAACAGGCCATAGCCATTCAAGTAAACATTTGAATTATTATCAGAGTGTGAATGATGCGGAATTTAATAGTCGCTTCAATCAACACATGCTCAATGCAGTCGGAGTTCCAACCAAAGAAACTAGTTTTAATGAACATCCTAATAAAAGCAGCATAACTCCAAATAATAATAATAATGTCAATTCTCGCATCAACAATGTTTGTCATGGCTGTGGAATTAGAATTCAGTCTCCCTACAATTTCAGGTAATTTATAAAACAATAAAATATTAAATATTTTATTCCTGTGTAGTTATCAAAATTATCAAAAAATAATAATAATAATTAATAATAAATTCTTTTAATTGCAGACGTCATTTGGTCCGGAATAGTTTAGTTAGTTTAATTAAATGTACTCTGTGCCCCTCGGAATTTAAGTTTGATTGTGCTTTTCAGGTAAAATTATAATAATTTAAATTTATTACACTCAATTCTCAAGGGTTTTATCTCTCAATTTAATTTTGTTTTTACTTATTTTTCTGTAGAAACATTATCGAGGACACAAGGAAAATGCTGAGAAATACCATAGGTATTTTTTTATTGCGTACTAAAAGAATTTTAAGTGTAGATTATAATTTTAGTATTTTTAAAAATTAATAATAATGCAGATTTTTATTTTTTGACGGATTAATAATAATTATTTTCATGTTCCGTTTTCTGTTTTGTATTTTGTGTAGATGTGAGATTTGTGACAAATTTTTTACAACTTTACCGAGTCTCCGGGTAAAAAAAAAACAAAAACTCATTTTAATTATCCAATAATAATAATAATTATTGTAGTAATATTCATGTAATATTTTATTCTGAATTTATTTTATACACAATAAATAATTATTGTTTAATCTTTTTCCCTTTTGATATTTTTGTGTGTGAATATTTTAGCATCATATGAAGTCGATTCATTTGAACGTGAGGAATTTCGCTTGCCCCTACTTATGTGGAAAACAGTATGCAAAAGCAAGTGATCTTCGTAAACATTTGAGTGTGTCTCATGATGATAATTCCACATCCACTGCCAATAAAAATCAAAGTCAACATCAAAATCTACAACCATCTCCGTATTTCTGAAAAAGAATCTAAAGTTGAACAAGAGTCAAGAGTCAAGACGAGTGAGCAAAAACGAAGAAGAAAAACGAGGAACATTTTTACTTATGCATTTAAACAAATAAGTATGAGTTTGTACATATTATGAATTATGATAACATCGATACTTTTGTCATAAATAATATTGATATTTTAGCTATGAATCGACATAATTTTACATTTTTTGTTTGCTGAGTATATTTTTAAGTAAGTAAAAATATGAGGTGAATTTACTCGCTGTTTTTCTACTTGTAAGTACAAAATAATATTATACAAAACTATTTTCTCTGTTTTGTAATCAAACGACTATTTTATATTTTATAATACAAATTCACAAAATGACGTAAATAAATTACAACAACAATAATTATTATATTATTACTTCGTATAGTTTTCGTATAGTTTGTGGTTACAGTCGGGATAGCAGTGCTACGCAGATGTTCTTAGAAAATGATGTTAAAAATTTTTACGATTTAAGGAAATTTACAATTCAGTCTTTGATAAAAAGAAATCACTACAGTGAAAATAATTTAATTTGCTTGCTACTTGATTCAAATGTACACTACGAATCGGTTTTATCATATGAATGGCGTAAATTGTTTGAACCTTGATTTTTGTATTTTTGTATTGAGTCTTGATTCTTGATTTTTGTATTATTCTGTATTTTTGTTTTTGTGCAGTTGTGTTGTTGTCTAACAACATTTGAGTCTTCTTTGGTTTTGTTCAAATGTTTAGCATATTACTAGATTACCTTATAGACCTTGATGTCTGCCAAAGAATGAATAAATAAATAAAACGATCTGGCAAATTTCTTCTGAAGCATGCAAAAAATGCCAATTGATTTTATGATATATTTGGTCATTAATTTTGTGTTTAAAATGGAGTTGCATAATATTTTGTGTGTGTTAAATAGGAATCAGTGAAAAAGGCAAGAGCCCGATATCAACATTAAGTGAATCAAATGTTGTTGTTGTACTTTATTTTCAAACTTTGTATTTATCTTTTACATTATAGATACAAAAAGTCAACTGGAATCCAATAGTTTTATTATGCTTCCTTGAGCTTGAGCCCTGAGAGTTGATTCTTCAAGTGATGCTACATTTAAAAGGGACGTTGTTTTTGGGCTTTTATTGACAGACACAAAAAAAGTCCTCGTACATTTTTACATTTACTAGTACTTTTGTAAAGTAACGAGTAAACGTAACTTAAACCAGAGTACTTTTTCTCTGCTTGTGAATCAGAACATGACTATTCAAATATCGTTTTGTCTTGGCCGCGTAAGCACATTTTGGTTCTGTACATTGAAAAGGTCGAATGTTAGAGTGCACATGCTTCAAATGGTTTGCGACGGTGCTTCTTGTTTTTGCTCGAAATGAACAAAGTTCACATTTGTACTGTTTTTCCTCACCGTGAGTCTTGAAATGGTTGACAAGGGTGTCTTTTCTTTTACATCGATATTCACATGATTCAAAGGAACAGGCAAACGGTTTTTCATCAGAATGAACAAGTTTGTGATCTTTTAGATGTGCTTTTGTTTTTGCCTCGTGATTGCAGTTGGGCTCATCACACTTGAAGTGCTTCTCAAGGGTGTGTTTTTTGATGTGAGCAGAGAGCTTTTTTTTACTTTTCGCTTTGTATTCACAAAGTCGGCATGGAAACGAAGGACGTACTTTGCACCCTTTTGGATGACGGGTGAGTTGATGCTCTTTAAGGTTGCCACTTTGGGTCGCTGAATATTCACAGTTTGTTTCAGGGCATTTGAAAGGTTTTTCTTTTGTGTGTGTTCTCGTGTGAACCACAAGTTGATTCCGTTGTGCTGTTGCAAAAGAACAGGATTCAAATTGACAAACGAATGGTCTTTCTCCTGTGTGAATTCGAGTGTGAGCCGTGAAATCTATTTTTCGCTTTGTGGAGTAATTACAATTTGGATGGGAACAAAAGAATGGATTTTCGTCCGAGTGGACTTTTGAATGTTGTTTGAGATCGCCCTTTGTTTTTGCAGCGTAGTTGCATCCAGACGCTGGACACGGAAAAGGTCGAACAGATTCCGCTTTCTGGAGGAAATGAACTGTTTCAACATGACGTTTAACATGACCTTTAAGTTTCGACCTGTAAGGGCACTTGGGGCACTTGAAGGGCTTAGCACTTGAATG
>JAQGBI010000731.1:0-13260 GCA_034698325.1 Sminthurinus elegans | reverse complement strand
TTTTCATGTAACTCAATCCGCTTCTATTCCACATGCAACTGTCAGGGGTGAATTTGTGCCACTTTTTTCGCCGATGTAACGGCGTCCCGCACTTTTTGAAATGACACAGTTAAAATTTTGCAAGTCACTCTGCGTCAAAAAAATCCAGACAAGAGACACAAGACATACATTCAAAATACACATAATAAAAGATAAAAGGTGTAGTGTGACGCAGTGGTTTTTCTTATAGACTGAAGAACCAATATTTAAGAGCCAAAACAGAACTACGGTATCCAGAACAAAACTCTTCTTCTCGCTTCTGCTGTCTTGTTCTTTTCAGCCTCTCGTGCTGATGACAATGAAGTTTCTGATGAAGATTCTGATGAGTGGAAAACTCCACAGTCTAATTTGAAACAACTTTTGATTTTTGATTAGTCTGGTGTCTGGTATTTACAATGAGGATTGTGCACAGCGTCAAGTGTAAATAAAAACGGACGAATGGATCAATTGATGAACGAATGCAAAGGAATAGTAAAAGAAAAACAAACAAATCGCAGCGCTGCCGCCATGCTAATTTGTTCATTTGGCAAGTCTAACAGTTTATTTCTTCATCCGTATTTCTTCATAAATTCTACAATAAAGAATGCAGACTCCAAACTCCAGATTCAAAATTAACCACATTTTACAAAAAAAAATACACTCACAATCCGCGTAGTAGCAACTTTTCAAAAAACGGTTACCATAGAGATGCAAAGAAGGAATGAATGAATGAATGAATGAATGAAATGAGTTGGTGTTTCAGTTGGAAAAATGGTGGTTGTGACTTTTTTATTTGGGGTGGCTCTTGTTTTGTCTTTTTTTAAGAAGAATGGAAGCAGACAGATTAAAAGTGAGAGTAGCATACATTCGCGGAATTTACCAGTAAATGTTGGAATTAAACTATATCCGCTCTTGAGACTCATGTACTTTAAACCATGATTCTTTTCTGTCTACTGCAAATTTGCATTGACTCGACTTTGTCATCACACTGCAGATGAATCTGGCACAAGATAAATCAATGAGGGTTGACGGCAATTGGACTTGAAATTGGAGTTTACTGGTAACAAATTGAAAATTGAAGCACAACTCTCATTTCTGTCCTTTATGCACTTGAGTGTTGAGTGTTGAGAGTGCAGTGTGAAAGTTGGATTCAGTTCCAGTTGGCCACATGCGAATGTTTGGCGTTTGGAGAGAATTCAAAGTGAGGACAGATAGACGGATCTGTCGAGTGTATAAGGGTAGCTGACAAGCTGCGCTACCCTAAAAACGAGTGTATGTCGCAAATACTTAAGCTCATTTAATTCAAACTCGGTCAATATTCCACAGAAAACAGATAAGTAAATTAAAAGTGGACATTGAAAAGGTCAAGGAGTCAAGATATTCAATGTTCGCGATTCATGCAACTCTCACACAGAACAGAAAAGTACAGTGTTTATTAAAAAGTACAATTTCTCTCAATACAACATCTCTGCATCATCCACTCTTTCCATTAATTCAATTCAATATTCAACCCACACAAAATATATACAGAAGGAGAGATGCGTCATTCAAGTAGCACATTCATTTACTCGTCATTCCTCTGTTTACTAGTAAAACCCAAAGAAAAGTTTCTTCTCTTGTAAATAATATTCCACATTATTTTGCATTATATTCTTCTCTCTTATGCATAATGAAACATGCAAAAAATACATAAAAATATCTCCTGGTCAATTTTACAGATCAAAGCTAATTCAAAAGTATTTTGGAGTTTGAACATGGAACAAAATACGTAGAAAAGTTTAGACTGCTTTAAAAAGTGAGCCATTTATTTATTTATTCATGTTTGCAAAAAACGTCAGCTCTGTCTCAATAATTTACACAGTAAAGTTTTTGACTTGTATACAAAATAGCTGTAGAAAAAGTTCAAATTGACATCAGCATTAAAAAGAGGAAAATTTTGCTTGAGCTATCAGAATACATCATGAAAACCACCCGTTTTAAATCCCAAACAGTTTTGATTCTTCTTCTTTTGAATTACTTTTGTACAATTTCGGCACAAGAACTAATTTCAAAATCAAAATTTAATTCTCCTGCCAACGGCCAATCAACAAGAAAAATAGTAAAAGTTGATGGAGAAAATTTGATTGTGGCTGAGGAAATTTCCTGTTGGGAACAAAATGGCCACTGGGAGGAATTACAAGTTTGCCCACCCTCAAAAATCGTGACGGGTCACAGATTTCGATATCTTGTTCGAACTGGACTCACTGGAATTGAACTCAAGTGCAGTGAACGATACGGAGATGAAAGAGAAAATGAGAACATTCTGGTGATAAATTTTGATGATCAAGTGGAACAAGATTTGCCTCGAGGAAAATGGGAAAATTGGAAAAATGGATCTCGTTCTGCTTTTGCTGCGGGATTCAGTTTCAACCGGGACGAATTGAGTCTTCTTCGGTCCGTGAAAAACTACAACATAATTTATCACAGTGGAAAACAAGTAACAACTCATAAACAATCGACTGTGGACTCGGGGAAAACTTACACAAAATGCCCGTCAGATCACGCCATCTGTGGAATTACTGCGATGATGGACAAAGCAGGACTCGGTGAGACACTCATTTTTGAATTGAATAAAGAAACCACGACAGTATTTAAATATTTTATTCACAAAATTTAAGGGATTTTGACTGCAGTCGGCTTCAAATGTTGTCATCACTGTATCCCGGAAGAAAAATGGGTCACCGTTCATGAATATGAAAACCGCAGTCCATCAGAAGAAGTCCGAGAAATCAGGACAACCGTCGGCCTTCACCGGACCCAAACAGATATGAACTCAAACTCTGTGAATACTGGGTCCACAGTTGATTCCTCCGGGATTTCTCGATCTGGTCTCCACGCAGCATTTTCCGCCTGATTTGGCAAATCCAGTTCAACTGGATTTGACTGGACTCATTCTATAAACTCCATCTGGAACGGTGAAATAACCGTCAAGGAAACATTTATATGTGATGCATACACCTTTTGCAAGTACCGAAGACTCGTGGGTCAATGTGGAAGTGTTCGCGTGCCCGTGGATAAATTTGAAAAGTTTTCTGTTAAACTTGAAGGCTATGCTCAAACTCCAGTTTCAGAATCCTCTGACACCCTCGACTTCGAGGCAACAACTAGGCCCGTAGTGCTCTCACGAGCACTTCGCGTTTATCCGAATCAATACAATCTAGAGGATGAGTTGACTCCAGTTCAAGTGCTGGCAAACGGAGAGATTTGGATTGAGGCCCAAAATATTCAAGTCCAAAATTTGGTGGAATATACAAACCCAATTTGGGGTAAAAGTGAATCCGGTCCCGTGGGAACTTTTGTCACTGGTTACAGACTCTTGAAATTGGGTGGAGAGGACGAAGATACAAAGGAGCTTCTCAACGGACTTGAGCTCCAATGTTCCAGATGGAACGCACAAGGAAACTTCCAACAGGTCGAAATGATCCCGGGAGGTCAACTTTCAAATTCAAGTGCAAGTCGCCCTGAGCAATCCATTTCTGATGCAGATGGGGACCTAGTTCAAAATGATTCACCAGCAGTCGGCTTCCACTTGTTTGTTTATGAATGGTTTGATGAGGATGAGCAACTTCTTGGACAGGGCACCACAGGTCACTCCCTGATTTTTGACCGATGGTCAACTCCGGAATCGCCGTCTTTCGACGATTTTGAATACGAAATCAAAGTGGCCCCAGAGAAAGTTGTATGTCCTACCGATTACGTAATCTGCGGAGTTCGGACAAAGAAAGATGGAAACAGAGGTGAAATGTCCTTTGAACATTCTTTAACATAATAATTAAAAAAATCGCCATTTTTTTTTATCTTTACAATGTTAAAATGTGGCAATATCTGAATGCAGGTATTTTGACTGACATCCAGTTCCAGTGCTGCTACCACTGCGAGCCCTCTGAAGAGGAGGCGGACTTACACCACCTGGAAAATCCAGCACATGTCACTGTGACACGCAAACTCCAACATGTTTCGGTTGGTGCTGTTGTAGAAAGGAAGAACCCAATTTTAAGTAGCAGTACTCCCAACACTTTTACACTCCTCAACGGATTCTCAGACTATAACCATATCAAAGAAATGTTCTCTCATCGCCTTCCCAAAACATCTAGAAGGGCGGGAGTGGGACAACCCAAGGTGGACTGGTCAAGACAGCCAAAGAGTGTGTGGACGAAGGAGCTTGAAATAAAAAAGGTCTACTCTTGTAAAGCATGGCACAGTTGTGTGGTCTCTCAGGTCGTGGGTCTGTGCGGGAAACTCCAAATTCCAACATCCACCATTTCAAATCAATACACGCCCATCGAGGAGGAGCAGGAGGACGTACAACAAGAGGAGGAAGATAATTGACAGTTGAAAGGGGAAGACGTCAAACACGTCAAGCATTTTTAAATTAAACTTTTTAAATCCCCACATGGGCCAAAGTTTAGGAAAAACGCCCATCGAACATTTTGTGCGGAAACGGAGTTATTTACATATTCGAGTAGTTGAGGTCAAGGAATAAATACCCTACAAAACTTTAAAGCTCTACCTTAATTGAAAGTATTATTTAAAAAAGTATACAAGCTAAAATTTAACATGTAACCCAATGTGTGCGGGAAACTTGTGAGTCGAATTCCCCGCATTGCAAACTTCTGCTTGATGGGCCGTTTCCCTAAAGTCTAAAGTATGATCCATATATGCATGTATCATCGTGTAGCTTTAAAAAGAATGCTGTACAACAAACGAATTTTTTAAGTGTATGTGTAATTCAAGTTAATTTGTTTTCCTTATGCTACATGCAACTAGTGAAGGCGCACATTTCTACATGCTTTTAGAAAATTACCAAAAAAATAAAAATGTGACAAAGTTTGAAATACGACTTCAACATTCACTTGACAAACATTTTGTGGGCATTTCCATGTACATTTTGATTTTCTTTTTCTTTTTTTTTAACTCTATCGGATTTTGTGGTTGTTTCTCCCCAGGAAACGCTTGTATTCTACAAACCTCAATCTAAGCTAATTTTAAAGTCAGCAGTTTTCTCAAAACTACTCATTACCCATCCATAACTCATGTGTATACACTATACACACATGGCTTTTCATAAATTGTTTCATTCCCATTTCATTTATTCAAAATCCACCGTGAAAAGCATCCACGCAGGAGACAAGAGAACACATAAAAGCAGAATCAGAAAGAGGCCTAAAACTCTATCAAATCCATGTGAATGACGTCATTCACATGGATTTGATAGAACTGAGTTTTGTACAATAACCATTTTATTCGCAAGTCAACTACATTTCTTCCACGTTTCGTCATTATCATCCGAAACAAACTTGACGTGTTCTGTGCATGTCTTTTTATCCATGTTTTTATTTATGTTGTAAATTGTGCATCTGAAGCTAAAATCTGAATCTAGATTCGAGACGTATAAAGAAAACACGACGGGGAATAGTATTCATGTTTTAATTGCTAGGCAAGTTTTGCAAGCGACCCTGTGCGTCAGAAAAATCCAGACAAGAGGCACCCATTCAAAATGCACATAATAAAAGATAAAAGGTGCAGTGTGACCCAGTGTTTTTTGGTGCACAAGCTGCAATCATATTTACGCAGTTTCATTGAGCTTTGAACTTTACTTTTAGCAATTTACTACTTTTTTCCATGGACTGAATTCCAGATTCATCTTTTTGTCAGTTGAACACTACCGTTCTTGTTGTACTTTTGATGGCTCAGATGTTTAAATAAAACTGATCAAAAGCCCTCAGATTTAAAAACACGTCCGTCCATCCTTCATCCAAATTTTTAATAAAATAATACGTTTTTTACAATACGGGCAAGAGAAAACCTAAAATTAATAATTTATAATTCTACTGGTGAGAATGGTATGTTGAATGCCGGATTTTGATGGAAATGAAGTGAACAAATCACAAATGAGACCAAGTTAATTTATATTTATTTATGGACAAAACTGGATAATTGTTTTTGAAATGTGTAATCAATTGCTTTGTCAAAAAAAATTTTTACTTGACCTGCGGTTTATTGTTGTCCATCTCAATCTTACCATTTAAAATGTATGTACATAGGAAAAATTCCAGAAAACCCCAGATTCAAAATTCATAATCATTTTGTAAATTTTACAGTCACATGAATGTCAAAAATCAAATAGCATGAAATCAAAGGAAAAGTGTTTAAAGTTTATCATTTTTAGCCAAATCAAATTAGAAAAAATTGGAGAGGAGAAAAAAGATACATGGGTTGATTTTACATTTTTTGAAAATTGCAAGTTATCGAGTTTGACGATGACCGTTGACCGTTTTGACCTTTAGAATAAATACTGGAGGAGCTCCTAGTTTTGCTAGTTGTTGTTGTTGTAGTTTGAGCCACTTTTGGAGCGGAACTTTTGCTTCACAGTTTGCAGCGCATTTAAGAAGCGACGGAGGATTCCGGGAAATCCATTTCTCTGTCTCTCTTCGTCTAGGTCTACAGGCTTCAAATGTCAAATGTCAAATGATTCATATTCCAAAAACACCATCACAAAAACAAACAACAAAATCACACAGAATTACACACATAATATTTATCTCTCGCAGGCAACAATGAATTGACAATTAAATCAAGAATTTATGTTCATCTCAAATTTGACAAGGTTCAGTTGTTTAAAATGAATTTAGAGTTTATAGTCTCAAGTTTCAAGTGAAGGGGGAAAAATTGGTTTATTCAGTATTCAAAATTCAAATGATTTTGTTGGTTTCTTTGTTTGTTTAGTTTTCAAACTGTTTCAATTTCCTTTCCCGGGTTCTCCCTCCAACCCTCAAAACTCGATACAGCATTTTTATGTCTCACCTTACAAGTCATTAAATTTCCTACAGTTTTGGTACAACCAAAACCTGATGGACATTCATTTTCGGCATCTTCGTCAAAACAAAGTTTCTAAAATGCATAAAAAACAGAGTTAGATATACATTTGAATAGGCTAGGAAAGTTTGTAACAGGAATTCAGAGTCTCAAGTGAAAGGTACAGGTAAAAATGGGTTCATTCAAGCATGTAGCCCATTCAAAACTGTTGCCATTGGTAACACACAACACAACACATGACGGCAATTCTTCAACAGAATAATATTGAAAAAAGGTTTTAATGGTTTTAGTATTCAAAAGTCAAAAGGGATTTTCTGTGGGTTTTTTTATTTATTTTTTTCAACTACGACATCCACATTTCAATTTCCTCCGCCAGGGTTTCCTCACTAAATTAATAATTAATAATTAATGCTTATTATACACTATACATGCTCTACTTGGAATTTTAATGTCTCACCTGACAAAAAGGAGCAAGCCCTTTGTTTTGCAAACCTCTATAGGTGGTACAAAAAAAACCTGATGAACAATCAGTGGGTTTACGATCAGACTCAGGAGCATTCGGATCGGAAACCGTACAAATTTTCTGAAATACATAAATAACTCAGTTACACATTTCCCAAATCGTTTTCATCAGTAAACAGTCAACCGAAGACGAAGACGAGGACGATGGAAATTACATGAAACATTTCAGGTAAAGCGCACAGCAGTACCGGTTTTAGGGCCAAGCAACCCAAGCAAACGCGTGGGCGCCGCGGAGATAGGAGATAGCCCCCCCCCCCCAAAAAAACAAAAAGGGGGCGAAAAATCGATGTAAAAAAAGGTCACCGTTTTTTTTTGAAACTACATAAAAATTATGGCACCAAAATCCTTCAAAAGGGGGCGCCATGTTTTTTTTTCTTGGGGGCCCACTGTTGTTGCTTTGAGCTTTGAGTTTGCTTAGCACGCCAAAATCCAAAGACTGGCGCTGAAAAGCAGATCAGTCGGTCAAAGCTGCTCCAAAATCAATCCATGAAATTTTTTACAGACTTGGATCATTTGAATTTTGAATATCTAGGCCAACACGTTCTCCGATTTCTGATTTAGGCTACACAAAACTCCCAAAAAAATAACAAACACATGCATAAAAAGGACCGATTTGATTTGAATTTTTTTAAAGTAGTTGTGCTAAATTTAATTAAAATGGGACAACGTATCGGCCTAGATATCATATTTTTCTACTCACATTTAAAATTTCATGAATTTCCAACTGGATTTGATGGAATTGTGGTGAAAAAACTACGGTGTTAAAAATTAAAAATGGAATAGAATAGATATGTACGCTAATAGAAACAAATGGGAAACACGGTCTGCCTCTAGCGGCAGAGAATCGCAAATCGTCTAGGGTATCCCCCAAATTCAGCTGAGATTTCTGATTTTTTGCAACTTGAATTTCAATTTCCTTTCCCAGATTTTTCTCCCTAATAAACACTAAATAAAATACTCACACTACAGGATATCGAATTTTAATGGATTACCTGACAAGTAGAACTCGTTTGGATTGTGGAGAATCCACACGTCAAACCTTCCTTACACTTTGGTGGACCGTCGATAACACACGCTTCACCTTCCGCCTAAAATATAAATACAAATACACAGGTAACTGACCGAGTAATTTCCACATTTTTTTTCTCATCAGTTCATTCAAATTCATCAACACTCAGCCGATGGCCGATGGCCACTTTTTTTAGATTTATGTTGTACTTGTTGCTCCATGAATTCACTCGAAATCCACAAAGTGAATAATAAATAAATGTAAACAAAAATGGAAAATGCAAAATGGAAACATTAAATTTCAAAACAATTGTAAAACTGTTTACAATAGAGCCGTCTTCCACTCCTTCAACCACGTCCACGTTCATACCAACAAGGACAAGGACTAGGAAAATGAGGCCACGGAATCTGAACGGAAATACATTCGAAATTTAAATTAAATCATTTATTTTAAAATACTTGGAAGAAAATGTATTGTGAGGAAATTTTAATCCAAAAGATACACAAAATGAAATGTAATGAATCTTGAATTGAAATTGAGTCAAACACTCACGACAGCATATCTGTATTCAACTTGATCTTCATCTTTTTCTCTGGATTCTGGATTTTTCCTTCTTTAAAAGTTTCTAGAAAGACAAGTATCAGACTCTGTTTAATCTGGACTGTTGGCTGTTGACGATGGAGACTCAAAAGATATTGTGAACAAATTAAGATTTTTCTAGACTATTTCTTCTCAGAGTCAATTGTGTTGAGGCAAAAGTCAAGTCATGTCAATCAATCATCGAGTCTTACGTCACCAGTCGCCAGTTTGTTGATCCTTGTTCTCTTTTTGTCTCAACTCTACAATATTTTTCATTGTTCCGCTTTGAGTCAAAATCCTCAACCTCCTTTTTTTCTTGTGAACAATCATTTAGTATTTGGATGGATGTGATTTTTTTCTATTGCTTCTTGAGATTTCACATCAAAAGAATACGACGATGATAATAATATTTACCAATGAACAAAACAAGAATTGAAGTGTCTCGGATCACCCCTTCGCATACCGAATCAACATTAAAAATCCACAGTCTCACTTATTCGCCTTTTGTGCTTTTTGTCTACAGCTTTTATTCAGAAATCAGACAAATTGCTCCATGAATTCACACAGCAAAAGAAAAAATAAATCAGTACAATACTTTTTCATCTTGTGCTTTTAGAATTTAGAATTTAAACTTACGTATTTTTCTAGTAAAATGTTGGCGATGAAATCAACATTATTTTTTGTCATACTCCCAACACTACTTGATTTAATGAATGATGAATGATGAAATGAAGATATTTACTATTTATTGAGCATCCATTGGCAAGTATTGGGAATTGGAAATTGAAACGGATCATCACTCCATGATCTACAATTTACATGAACTTAATTCTGTATCTAAAAAGAACAGAGTAAAAAGTGTGCACCTTTGGCTTGAGTGTTGAGTTTTGATTGCATTACATATATGAAATAGAAATCGTGGCCCTCGTTTTAAAAGTGAATCCATGCTATGTATAATACATAGGACGGATTCACTTTTAAAACGAGGGCCACGAAATACAAATATGTACCTGTCTTTTGTCTTTTGTCTTATTTATTTTGGATGCATTCAACTTTCAACTTCTAATTGAATCTATATTCTATATTCTATATTTTACATTGTATAATATTCTATATCGTGCATATTGACCGTATTTCTATAGATTCCACATAGTACATCCATAAATATCAAACAAATTCATAGAAAGTCTTTTTCATCCAAATATACTTGTTCAAAAATGGATAATAGACAGATAATTTCATGCATTTATTTTCTTTTGTTCTCCCTTCTCCGCTCATTCTGTAAAGAGAGAGAGAGAACAAGAAAAACAAAAAGGCAGCGAAAACACAGATACAAAATGCATATACGTATTTAAAAGATAACACAGAATTGGGATTTTGGATTGGGAATTGGGAACAAAAACTAAATAAATGAATGAATGTTTTATTCTGAGCCACAAGTGTGAAGCGTTTACTTGTAAATTGTAGAGATGTAGAAAAGATACAGATTCAGATTAAAAGCCCCGATTATTAACTGATTAGTAAAATGTAAAATCTGAAATACTTACAAAATACCCAAAGACAAAAAAGTGTAAAAATGTGTATTGGATACATCATGAATTATCAAGCTGAGGCTTTCACAGAAATCCGCAACACTACTTTATGTACTCACACAGCAAAAAAAACAATAGCATACTTTTTCCAATTTGTCACCTTCTCATTTCTCATGCTTAGACTTTAGTGCTCAGATTTTTGAGCATGAAAACCACATTATTTCTTGTTGTAATTTTTAATCCAAACACTAATTTAATACATGATGAAATGATGAGATATTTATTGTTTATTATGCGTCCATTGAAAATTGGAAATTGAGCCTGTCAATCACTCTATGAATTACAATCTACATGATCTACAAAGTATAGAGTAAAGAGTATTTATGCACAGTTAACCTGAGTTGTGTTCTATATTTTATATCTAGTACACAGTATACAGTTTACATCTATAGCTAAACATTGTACTTACAAATTCATAGAAAGTCTTTCATCCAAGTTGACGGGTACAAGAAATAGACAATTTCATGTATTTATTTTCTATTCTTTGTTCATGCTGTCAACTGTCAATTGTAGATACGTAGAACAAGAGGTTCTGAAAATTGAATGCTAAAAACTGAAACACAAAAGAAATAACTCTAAAAATATGTACAGAGTACACATGAAAATTAGGCTGATGTAAACTGTAAATACAAAAAATTATGACGTCCATCTTCACAACTTTCTGCAACATTAAAAAAAGTAAACAATTAAAACTACATGAAAGATTCATAATTGATGATTCCGGAAAATGTGCATTGTTGAACGAGGTCCTCGAATCATTGGGCCACAAATTTGACACGGTCGAGACTTCGGACCTTTTAATTTTTTCCCTGTTCATTTTAATTCATAATTCATGCCATGGAATATTTACAAGTCATGAACTAACGTCATGATTAAATGAGCCGGGAATGTTTCCACAAATTCTTTTTACATTGGTAATTGATAGATAGTCATTCATCATTCAGAGTTAAAAGTTAATAATGCGTTCATGCCCATGCCATGTTCATTTATGTACCTACATTTTTACAATTTACAACAGAGGCCGGTAATTCTGAGGGTGACAACTGAACTGTGTGTGTTGAATGTTGAATCTTGATTTTGGATTGAAAATTGGAATGAAGTGCAAATGCGACTTGGTTGATTTATAATTTATTTACGAACAAAACAGGATAAAAGTTTTTGAAATGTGTAATCAGAAACCACCTGTCAGTTGTGATGTTGTGATGTCGCTTCATGAATCAATTTTTTTTTCTAGCAAAGAACAAATCTCTTGCGGTGTTGTCAATTTCATAATTTACAATTTAAAATGTACATGAGATGCATAAGAAAATCCCCTAAAGAAATCCAGATTCAGATTCACATGTTAAATTTTATTGTCAAATACTATCAAATATCAAATCAAAGGGAAAAATGTTTAAAATTCATCAAGTTCTGCCGGATCAAAGTTGAAAAATTTCAGAGGAGAAAAAAGAAAATTGGGTTAATTTTGTATTTTATTTGGAAGCTGTCTGTACAGTTTTTCCGGTCGCAGTTGACAATGACCTTTGACCTTGTGGAATAAATACTGGAGGAGTTGCTAGTAGTTGTTGTAGTTTGAGCCACGTCCTTGTAACTTTTGCTTTACGATTCGGAGGCCCTTCAAGAGAAGGCGGAGGATTCGGGGAAATCCACTTCTATTTTTCTCTTCCCCTAATGGCTTCAACTAATGATTTGTTACCAAAAAATACAAATACAACAAGAATAAAATGACAAAATTCAACAAAACACTATTTTTGACTCACACTTGATTGTTAAATAACAAATTATTATCATTTGTCATATTCAACTGTGAAGCGGTATAATGATAATATCCACTATCCACAACTCTTGAAATCTGAAATCATTTCCGAGGTATTCTTTAAAAAATTGGAACAGCCAAATATGTCGGAGTTGGGAAAAAATTTGAAAAACATCAAGCGGCACCTTTTGATAGTTTCTAATTGAACTAACAAAATTGGCGGGTTATAATTAATTAATAAACCCGCCGTTCTTGGACTTTCTGGTGAATTGGGCGTTGCCGGTGAAATAAAAAGCTTGTGAAAAACAAGTTTTTGATTTGCGGGTTTATTCAATGACCCGCCAATTTTTGTAAGCCAATTAGAAACTATTAACAGGCATGAACCTCATGAACCAAATTCAAATTCATGAGGTTCAAAGGGCTTGTTCAAAATTCAAAAGGAAAGAATTCAGAGTCTCGAGCTTCAAGAGATGTGAAAAAATGGATTAATTCAAGCCGCTTAGGGCGCCGAGGTGAAAGGGGCGCCAAAAACGAAAAAAACTGAGGGTGCAAAATAAAATAAAAAACAGGGCGTGGAAATTGTAAAAGGTCACAGAATTTCGAATAGGGCGCAAAATTGATAGAAAACGGAATACAAATCTTTAAAACTCATTAAAAATTGTGAAAGAGGGCGCCAAAATCATTAAAAATAGGGCCACCATTTTTTCTCTCATACACCATTTTGTTTTGCTAAGGGCGCCCGGTATTGTTGATTCGAGTTTGCTTAGGGTGCCAAAATCCGAAGACCGGCTCTAGGTATAAGCAAACGTTTAGGGCGCTAAAAACGAGAAAATTGGGTACAAAAATGAAAAAGGGGTACAAAAAACGAGGAAAGAGCACCAAATTTACAAAAACTGCCTAAAAAATAAAACAGCGGGGGGGGGGGGGGG
>JAQGBI010000730.1:0-13263 GCA_034698325.1 Sminthurinus elegans | reverse complement strand
GATGTAATAAAAACCATCTTAACCCCTTATTTATGCTTACCCGGCCCCGACCGAAGGGAGGGGGCAACTGGGGCAATTTGAGACTTTGCTATAAAACGAGTCCCCGGCGGGTACGGGAAGGAAAATGCAGATCACCCTTACAAACTGAGATACACAGACAGACAGTTTTGTTTCGTGCCAAGGGCACGGGCCAACCCCCTAGTTTTATAAAATACATTAAATTTGCACAATTAAATATTTGATAGCAGAATACTGAATACTGGGGTTTTTAAAATGAAACACTTACTAGTAATTCGTTGTTCACAGCTTCCTTTTGAATCACGGCAGTATCACGCTCCCTGCTAATTCTTTCTTTATTCAGACGTTCCTTATCTAATTGAGCAGTTACACCTATAACAAAACACAATTTATTTCAATTTTCAATTAATTAAAGATTAAATCCATAAATATGTATAATTATTGTTATTGGTTCAGCATATTACAACCAAAAGCATGCAAATACAATTAAACAAAGAATGAATTTATGAAGGTTTATTTCCCTGTTTACAAAGTAATTACGAATCATAGACAATAAAAGGTAATTAGTAATAATTCACTCACTAGAAAGTTCAGCGTCAAAACGACGTTGTTTCTTGTCTAGTAGGGCGGAACGAGACGTTTCTTCTTGATGTAAGCACCTAACATCGGATAGCTCACTCCCTAATTTTTGAATTCTTCGTTTAAGTTGAGCAACGACTTGTCTTTGCTCTTCAGCCTCTTCATAAGCATCACTACACTTCTTTTCAAGAGATTTCTTTAATACCATGATTTGATCCAGGTGGTCTTGTTCACGTTGCTTCAGTCTTTGTTTTTGTATTTCAATTTCTCTATTTGATCGCTCTAACCTTTGCCTAAAATGGTTTAACAATAAGATTTTACAAATTTGAATGTCATTTCCTAAACGAGTCATGATTAATTAGTAATTAGTATTATTAATCTTTCCCTTACTTGTACAAAGAGTCCTCCTCATTATAATCATCCATATTTCCATCTCCATTAACATCGCTCATGGAATATGCTAAATCTAGCTCTACAATAGACAAATAAATGCAGCACATGAATATTTTGATATCATAATCAATAATCAATACTCAATATAATTGAGAGTTTTCTACACCTACAATTTTATCAATTTAAAAAAACAGAAACACCTAGACTAACTTACCTAATTGATGCTTTTCATTTTCAAGACTTTGGCAGTGAGTCTTTAAATAATTCAATTGACTTTCAAACTTTTGTTTTTCGTTCATTTCGGATTCCAATTTTTCTGACGTCATGGCTGAAGTTGCTTGTTCATCACTTAGTTCAGTAGTTAATTCATTCACCTAAAAGATAATGAACAACACGTTACATTACAATCATTATAATTTTAAAATGTGTGTACATTGTACATTGCACATACAAACAAAAGTGATTAATACACACACAATGACAAAAAACAAAAGTGTAAAGTGTAAAAATTGGGTGCAATTAATTTTAACACATAATTTAAATATCAATTATGAGGAGTTATACTTTTCAAAAGTCATATCTACATTGTACAAATTATGCACTATCAAAACACAATACAGATATATATATAAATCATATAGGATTCACACACAAAAAATGACATAATACATATTATTTGCTAGTTTTTCTTGGCAGATAGAATAGAACAGTCGATTTAATTAGTTGGCAGTCATTTGTCACTCCTATATAGAGAAAAAACTGTGTAACATTGTAGCATATTTTATTGTCTATAGAGACAAAAGCAAAACCATATTATCATCATGCTATATATAAATCCCAGCCAAATACAATAACAACAACAATTTCCGTTTCATACTCATTCTCAAATGTTACCTATGTTATCTATCATCTACATTTGACACTCTACACTCTATATGCATAGGTTACATGTATGATGATGATTAAATATACCTTATGTTGTACCGGATTTGATTCATCTATAGTCTTTAATATTTCACATTCTGGAATAGGATGGGCTACGTCAAATGATTCTAATTCTGAACAATCTAATAATGAAGTATCTCTACGGGCCCTATTACTCACATTGTTGACATCATGATGATCTGCACGATCATCATTATTATGATCCTTATTGTTGTCATTATGAACGGATAGATCAACTTCGGAAATAATGGATTCATCTACGTCATCAAAAGGATTCTCCAGAAGTGACATGGTTTCTGAATGTTGAAGGACATATGATGAATCTACATCTTCCATAGTGGCTAAACTTGAATTTGAATGACTTAACTGGAAACCTTTAATGGCAATACTTGTCTTAATTTTATCCCTATCCTTATTATAATGTTTTCTATTCCCTTTGATTTGACGCCATTGTTCTTCAATATGATCGGATCGTTTAAGAAAGTCTTTAATTTGAACGGTTAATCTCGCAGAATCTGTTTGGGGTTCTTTGTGAGCAGGTATGGGATCACATCGAGTTTTAAACTTTGTTCTAGAAATTCCAGGTGGTAAAATTGAGAAGCCGGCTCTAATTACAACACCGTCTGTTGGATAAGATTGATTAGCAGGTTTCCTCCTCATTGGAGATGTGCTATTAGTATTAATATTACTGCTTCGAATTCCATAACTGTCTGTAGCAATAGTAGATCTCCCTGATGGAGGCAATCTCCATCCACTCCCACCATTACTAGAAAGATTACTAATCGAAGACAATGGACGAGTTGGACTAGCCGGACAACGTGAAAACATTGGATCAACACCTCTTATATTATAAGATGATGATGATGACATTTTGAATTTTGAAGAACAGAGAGGATGAACGTTTTAAACAAAACTAAATAAATATATATATATGTATATTTCGTTTGGGGACACAAACACAAACACACTGAGAAGGAAAGTAAATAAAATAACTTTTCGAAATAATTTGAAAAGTCAAATAAATAAATACAGAAGATAATAGTAATAATTCAACTGTATAACAAGGTGATCCAAATATTTATAAACATAAATTCATCATTTATAGATGAATGTTAATACTGGTATAGTAAAATTTTCTGAATCACGTTTCAAGAAAAATAATAATAAGTAGAAAGAAACACAAATGGAACTGAGTTTTTTTTTGTCGAATAATAAAAACTGATGAACAGAATATTATTTAATCACACATACATGTACACATACACACACACCTGTAGATTCTTCCAGATAACAATCATAATAATATACAATACAACACAATATGTAGCTCAAACTTTTAGGTTGTATATTGTATTATGTCTAATGAAAAAAAAATGAAGAAGAAGGGAAGCGAAAGAAAGAGAGCTCGTAAATGAGGTCTCTCATTCATGGGGAAAACAAACACAACCACGAAAACTAACCAACTAAATGTTTTCTCTCGCCTGAAATCGGACGAAGAAAAAAAAAATTATCACAAAAGTTGACTTCCTTGTTCTACACCTAATTTTAGTGTCTTGAGCCAAAGGAAAAAGGAAGGAAAGAATATTTATGTATGGGGACATGACGACGACAACGAAGACGAATACAACGTAATATATATTACATACACGGTTTAATATAGATAATATAGACGTGTGTGTGTGTAATGTGTAAATGTATTGGCTTTCGTCCAAAAAATCTCATCCTTCACTCAAGCTCAACATATATTTCAGAATACTATTCCTTTCATCCTTTGCTCTGCCAAAATATCTTACTGATATTGACGCGAATTCTCAACCCGCCCCTCATTCCCTCTAACACACTTTTATACTTAAAATCAAGCTTCCGTAATCTTCTCTTCTTGAAGACGAATACTTAATACTATAGGTTTTTTGAATTTTGAGGTTTTCTTTCTGCAATAATTTATCATCGATTCAATGTAACATATGTATATATATAACTACGATGCATCATTAGATAATATGAGATGAATCTTTACTCCGACAACTTGGTAGTACTTGGTAGTTGCCCACGTTTTAGTATATGTTTTCTATTTTCTTAACATATCCTTCGATTCGTACCATTCAATCACAACAGAAACACACAAATCAGTACTTATCCAACTAACTACTCTCATCTCTCTCAAGCATATATGTGTATGTATAAAGTTGAAAGCCAAAACATGGGAATGCATTACATGACTACATTTTGTTTTCTTTGAATCTACTCTACTGCATATATATTATGTATTTCAATTGTAATCCTATTTTGGGACTGTATTGAAGACATTTTAAATTTAGATCAACAAGAAAAAACACTCACCCTCATTTCCATTTTTTCATTCTCAATTTTCAATCGATTTCTCTCAGCTTCAGCTTTCTCCATTCGTATTTTAATAGACGCCAATTCATCAATGGCAGACTGCAACTTTTCATGTGAACTTTGAACTTTCAACAGGGGTGCTACATATAATCAAAATAATAATAACAATAAACCATAATAATATTAGATAAAAAATCAGTTTTTGAAAATATTTTACTACTGTAATAATGTTATAGCAAACAGTAAAAAATCAATACCCTTAATTGATTACCACCTACCAATTTGTTGATATAATTTCCACCATGACCAATTTCGAACAGCCAGTAGTTTCCTAACATTCTTTTGCACACAACGAATAGCTACATCTTTTACTTTCATCTTTTCTAAACGACGATGTGATAAAAATCCACGACAATAAGATTGAAATGCCATAATTTTGGGTTCCAATTTGTCATCCCTTTTATGTTCAAGCTCTTCTAATAACCATTGCTTAATGAAAACCTAGAAATAGTACATATAAAATAAACAGAAAAAAACATGAAATTATAATTTATTCCACCGATTATTCTAAAATGAAATTGTGTTCACATTTCATATTATGGTACTTTTTATAATGTTAGAATTTAGACTAATTAGAATTTAGTTTGATTACCATTGTATTTCCCAATTGGTATGCATTAACTGGCATATCTTGTTTATTAAAAATATCAATTATTCTGTCTCGAATGCTTAATCCTTCCCCTAAACCAGGACTTCCGAGACATTTGAATGATCGAAGGAATTCAGATTGTAGTACATATCTTGGATATCCATTCTTAAAAAATCGAATAGTATCTGGAAGATTTACTGATCGAATCTACAAAAAAAAGGAGCAAGAAAAATTTGAATTAAAAATTTAGAAGTTCTAATTTAGAAAACTTTTTATAAAATGCATATTACTATTTTACCTGATTTCTTAAATTAGCCATATCCAGTTCAGAACTTTCAGTTACAGACGCATTAAGACAGTGAAGCATTTGTACTTGAGTCCTTTCCAAAATTTCGATGAGATAATCCTAGTTTTTAAAAAAGCATTACAAATGAACATTATTATTACATACACTAATAAAACATTTTCCTTTTTTTAGTAAATTCACCCATTATAAAACACAAAAAAAACTACGAATCAATCATACGGAGGGTATACTGTATACTTTTATTTATTTATTTTTCAATTATTTGATGATTAATGTCATATATATGAAAAACTCACAGCCTGAATTTTAATATTAAGGGACGCATTTTTCTTTTTCCAATTACTTGCATACGTGCGTCTAATACTTGAAGCTCGTCTTAGGCTAATTTCAGATGCATTGGAGCTCATACATAAGCCGATTATTGGGCTACTTGACTTCAAAAACATGCAATTAATGTTGTCTCTGAAAATTCACACAAAAGGGAAAAACAAACAAACAAAAAAAAAAGGGTTAGGTAATGTTTCATTAGTGATCATCATCATTTTTGAAACCAATTCAAAAATGCAAATCAAACCAGGCCAAGTAAAATAAAAGAAATTAGCATAGTTTTCTTCTTTTTCAACACTTTATAATTTATATATACGCAAAAACATTCTTTTAAGATTTATCATTATATTATGTTATTGAAAAGTTCTAAATTAGTTTACTTTTGAGACTCCTGAAGTAGTAAATTCGTAAATTTTGATGCTGCTACAATTTCAGAATGGCTGAGGATTTTTTTCACATCATATTCAACAATTCTTGTACCATTGGAATGACAGAATGAAATTGTTGTATTTCTAAAGTCAACCCAATATAATTTTTGAAATTCTCCCTCTCCAAAAAATTCTGCTTCAAATTTTTCTAAAAATCGAGCTGGTTCTTTAGCTTCATCGATGAGGAACAGTAAACCTGATATCATCAAAAGAAATACATTGTATTTATAAACAAAAAACAGGCAAACTGCTGGAAATGAACAACTTTTGAAACTGTGTCACTATTTATATTGTAAAAATTTAAGTAATAAGTTGGCTTTTCCCCCTTACCTTTTCCTTTCTTTGCAGTAGAATTAGAGTTTGTTGGCGTTGGCCAGGACTCTAGTAATGGAAGTATATCGTAATAATTAGTTAATTCAGATTCATCTTTGACATTGCCATTAGGGAATGCTTTGTCACGTCCAGAAGGAGTACATGGAGTATTAGGAGATTCTACAGTTTCTAATCCTTCTGATTTATATAATTTAGTCAGTCGATCAAAATCAATTTCCTTTCTCAATTTAGCTAGTCTTTCATTGATATAATTTGATGATAAATCTCCAAATCTACCACTAGTTGACGTAGGAGAATGCCCAATTTGCACAACATTGATACTTATACATTGGATATTTCGAAAACCGACACTATTATTTTTATTCACTGTTGTAAACACGGAATTCACACTTTCAAAATAAAGTCCAACGGCAAATCCCATAACATTCCGAATACGTGTAATTTCAGATTCTTCAGATACAAGACTTTTTTCCACTCTTTCCACAGGAAGACCCAATAGAGTACAAGCATTTTTCATATGCCGTTCTCCAATTTCAACATTTTTCATCATTCCGGAAGTAGTAGAGGATGAGGATGATGTGTCATTCTTTTGACTGTTGAGTGTATTTGATAAATGTGTCAAATTTCCCAAAACATGTCCCAAATGATAAACAGCTCCAAATACTGACCATACAGACTTGATAAAAGTGTCTCCAAGTCCCAAAATTAACATTGATTCCGAAATTTTCCCAATTCTCTTTAGATTGTCATCAACTGTAGATCTTGTTATATGAGAACCGAAAAAATATGTAGACTGCTTTACTGGTGAGCCTACATCCGTTTCTTCTAACATTAAATCTTTTCGTAGCTGCTTTAAATATGGATATGGACCCAATGCATCAATAGCACATGTAGATAAATCATGAAGGGCTTGTAAAACAGTGAAATAAGGTTCTGAAAAGTTCAAGAAAAAACAAAGAGTATTTAAAAAATTTTATACTTTAACAAAATCCATTGATGATAATAAATTAAACCGTAAGTGCATGAAATGATAGACTTATATATAAGTAGATAACTGGATTAAGTAATTACCTTCATACATCCGTTCAATATCCAAAGTAAAAATCTATCAAAGTAATATAAAAAGAAAACCTCAAATTAATTTATTTATGCATCCATATATTCCACATAAAGGTACAACTTTACAATATAGTAAGCAAACATCCAATTTCATTTCAGAATGTTATATAAACTAACACACATCATATGTGAGAAAGAATTAGTAAACCCCCAGCTCGGCCATCTAAGGAATGCGAGGAATTCGACTCGCCAGTTTCTCGCGCAGCATCTCTTAGATGTTAAATTTAAACTTTATTAATTTTTTAAAAATACTTCCAATTAAGCTAGGACTTTAAAATTTTCAGGGTAGTTAGTCCTTGACCTGAAGTATAATAATATGCAATAAAGTGGATTTGGCCGAGCTGGGGGTTTACTAATTCTTACTCACATATTCATACGCGTATGAAACCCAAGTTATTATTCAGTATGCAAAATATTCATATAATATATTGGTGTGTCTAAATTAGATAGTCTAATAATAATATGCATTTAATCAAGTATCAACTGCATAATATATAATACCTACTTATAAACACAAAAAAATAAATAAATTCCATTTAAACTGGACCTGAATTATATAGAGAGAGACACTGAATCAATCTCAATCTAGATTACTAAATTTAAACCATGTCTACACGTTTCCTCATCCTTTTGAAACTTTAATCCTTTGCTATACAAGTGTACTGTCAATGTATTTTCTTGATCCACACCAAATATGTAGAATCTAATGTCAAAAAATCTGATAGAAATGAAAGATATCTCAAAGTCACAAGTACTCAAGTTAAGGTAACCATCATTATCATTATCATCACCATCATCATGACTCTGCTATCGTTTGTAGTTTGTAATAATATGTGATAGTATGATAAAATGCAAAGAACACAGAACATCAGAACATGTGTGTGTGTGTGTACCTTCCCTGTCAACCTACGTACTTAGTAGTTTGATAGATAAAAACACAAGCTCATAATAATATCTCCATGTCTCTATGTATATTGTACACTGTGTCTTTCCCTTTACTTTTCATCAGTCTCTACCTTTGTATTCATACTCATTTGTATATATACGCATGAATATGTTATCGTATCTACATACATCTAATATTGAACAAATGCATACAAACAACAAACAAGTATAGGAATAATGATAATAATGATAATAATAATAATAACAATAAACGAAACAAACACATGTTTTTTTTTCTCCTGATGCATTCAAAATTCAAATGGAAGGAAGTTCACCCTACGCACAGACTTCAGGAGTTACCAATTCGTACAATCAATCAAGACGTAAAATAACAATGCCCACTTCTTTTCCCTACATGTCATGCAAGATCAAATCCAATTGCATCCTCAGGGACACAATACAAGAGAACATGTACATTGCACATGGGTACATATGCCTGTCTTTCTGTTTACTTATGTTAAAAAGGTTGAATAGCTATTAGATAAAATACAAAAACATTGGTTCATTTCAACTACTCTCCCTGTACGCTGTACGTTGTGTAGACATTTGACATAGCTATAATATGATTGTCAATGAGATCTTTGTCATTCTTATGTTGGATTCACAAACTACCTTGAAAGTTATGTAACCAACCCTTTTTTGATTTCTGTCTACTATTTCTTACATGTTCCCCTGGTCCTGGTTTTATGATATCTGATATGTGCATAATAATATAATAATATACATAATACACATCCAACCTGTAATACATCATAAGCACTGACAATGAATATTAATAATGATTCATATATTATAGATTTATATTATATGCACCTATCACCTGTACACTTTTTCTGAATCCACACTGTCTAGTCTCTACTCTCTCGACTCTCGAGTTATTTTATACGACACACACATACATGTATATATTTACAAATCTCTATGATATTATTATTGTGTACACTGTAGAATTTTAACGACATACTTTTACTATAAGCATAAAATTTATGGCATTTTAACTGAACGCCGGTATTTTTATCGTAGTAGAAAAAAATATCACGTACATGTGACATGTATGTATCTGAATATCTGATACATTATGTAACAGACAAAGATAACGACAAAGACGAAGGGCATAATAAATTCATCGATAATAAATAATAAAGAAAGAAAGACAGGAGAAAAAAATTATTACTCACCGTTATCGAAGTTCCAACTAGACGACCCGCCA
The DNA here is from genome assembly GCA_034698325.1 of Sminthurinus elegans. Classification (NCBI taxonomy): domain Eukaryota; kingdom Metazoa; phylum Arthropoda; class Collembola; order Symphypleona; family Katiannidae; genus Sminthurinus; species Sminthurinus elegans. Next base: position 3,670 of record JAQGBI010000730.1, on the reverse strand, counting down.
AATCATATTCCAAGTTGTATAATTTTGATTCTTTTGAGTATTCACTTTCACTAGTAGAGCAGAAAAAACTAACTAGTTCCTCAATAGCTTTCAATCGTTCCCAAAAACTATAGATTGGATTATTATTTGTAGTATTAGCTGCATTGGAATTTGGTGGATTCGATGACACTTTATCTGACTTTTCTGGATTAGGTCCCTTCCCCTCAGTCAAGTACCTGAGGATTTCTCGAACACATTCACTCTTATTTTCTGGTCCTGCTTCTCCATGAATGATGATGGATTGGTTCCTTCTGGATGAAACCAAAGCTCGATACGACTGTCTTGCCAATGAAAATACATTTGGATGAAGTTTGGATGACGAAAATGGTTGAATTATTTGTTTTAGAAATTTGTAATTTTCCGTATCTAACTTGGCATTTCGAGTCAGATACAAGACATTTCTATAAGTTGACAATGTAAATGGTAATGAGGAATGATATCGGTTGCGTAGAATATGAAGAATGGAAGATTCATTTATTAAATTCAAATTCCAAAGCTGCGAAATATTGTCCAAAGCTTCAGGATTTCTCTGTAATTAATTTATTAAAAAAATGTACATTTAATATACATTTAGTACATAGTTCTTTCAATTATACCTCTATAATTTACATAAAAATGGACTAAGGAATAAGCATGGAATACGGAATACGAAAAACTTGTTTTTTTTATGAAAAACATGCACAAGTTAGACATGTTTAAAGATTTTTATAGCTAATTAATAAACATTTCCTGTCCGCTATGTACATAAGACATTAAAAGCAAAATGCGTTTGAGTTTAAAGATGTAAACATCATACGCATACATGAAAAAGATTGACATCTTGTTTGTTTAAAGTATAAAGGCTGAGAGAAAACATGCACAAGACATTCATACGAAATTTTACTTGGTCAAAAGTCAAAAGCCAAAAAGGTTATGCTCACAAATATTGAAAGTGCTCACTAAGTCATCTCATTAACAACTACGATGAAACTTTTAATGAAGTTTTATAAAATTTACAGAATAAATTAGGCTACATTAGTGGAAGACTTATCAATTAATTCTGTGCTCCATCATCGAGAATCAAGATGATACATTATCGTTGAATCGTATAGTTTGGAATGCGTGATTACCATTTAACACTTAAAAAAGTTGCATTTCATCCATCTCTAGTATCACTTGACACATATTTTTCGTTCTTTCAATCAACTTTAGACAATACCGTGTGTAATTCAAAACTGCAACGGCTGCAGTAAGAAATTAAAGTGTTGATTTACTTACTTGACAGTAATTACAATATCCATTGCCTTTTTTGCCTATATGTACACACACTACACACACTTGAATCACAAATAGCACCGTTAGATGAGAGAAAGGAGGACCAGAAAACGCATTCATACAAAATAATCGTAGTATCGCACACCAAAAGTTCTGATTATAATAAATAATAATGCTGTACAAAAGGAAATTCTTTCTTCTCTTAAGAGAATGAATGACTTTGCGTATAGATGAAGCCCGAGGGCATTAAATTCAGCATTCTAAATTCTAAATGCACTAAACCGGATATATTAGCCGCCTTTAAAAGACTATGACAAGCATAATGATAAATGAAAGAAAATCATGTAAGACAGGTAAAGTACATTCATATGTATGATAAGCAGGATAAAAAGACTTGAAACAATTCTTGACCACAACCAATCCTTATCTTTCTGTATCTTATAATATTTAGACTCATCGCCCATGGCCTGGCTAAAACTTTACAATAATACTACAGTCTATTTTTTTCATACATGAATAATAATAATCAATTTTATTCTTCTACTCCAAAATCTATTTGTGCAGGTGAGAAATTATAAAATATAAAATATACAAAAACTACCGTAAATCTACAGATGACAGAATGAAATACATATACTTTAGCATTTAAAATTTCAAATAAATATGCAGATTACAGATCGTGTGCCAAAACTAATTTTTTGCATATTAGTATTCAATGTTCAATCATGAAACATAAAACCTAACCTAAAACCAATCCTTAATGCATCTCCACGCTATACACTATATCCATCATGTACTGAGTTACAAGTAACAAGTTAAGAGAGATGACATTTTATACCACAATTTTTGTTTTTGTTTTTGAGTAAAGTTTACGTGTATAATATGGAAATTTTGAACTCAAATACATGTAAAAATAAAATAACCATGGATGACGAGTGACAAGTCTTTTTCTTGAAGAATTCTTTAATAATATGATTGTTTGATGGTTCATCGAGATAAACTTCACACTGACATTTAGAAAATCCGAACCAACAAGAAAGAAAAAAAATGTATGAACGAATGAACATGAATGAGCGCTTTATAACAAGTTCAACTTGACACTAGAATTGTAAAATGAAGATGTTGTGGTCTTATCCCCCCTAAAGTAATATTACACACTACATACTTATACATACACACACACAAAGCTTTTAAAAAGAGATCTATATACAAAAAAAACAAGTTAAATCGATCTACACTCCGTAAAAGGATTTAAAGGAAAACGGTTACTTTTAAAGACAGAGGGTTTTACAAACAGGATTAGTATATAGAGGATATCAAGAATCAAGAATCACGAGTAAAACAGAGTAACAAGGAACAAGTAAAAAAAATACATGTACATACGTTTTCAATGTCATCTTCATCCACTTCATAAATTTGTCCTGTATCCAGTTTCACTTTGACTTTGCCAGAATCTTCAACTTTCTCCAGTAAACCGCTCACAAAGCCATTCTTTGTAACTATCCAGACACCCCTGCGATGACTACTACCATTTTGTCCATCCGTCTTCTCATCTTCCTGTATACACACACACAAAAAAACAAACATTCAAGGGATGAATTTATTACTTTGTAAGCACATCATATTATCAGAGGCATGGATACATTTCAGTTGACACGTATTCTTCTTCCCATTTTAAAATCACTCTTTCTCTCTCTCTCTCTCTCTCTCGTTCTCTCTATGTGTCAGGCAACAACTTCTCAACCACAAAACTACAGTTGAGACTCAGATCTCGAGACCTGCACATGTTTAACGTTTAACCATACAATATAAAATACCTGCCTACAGAATGCAGACTACACCATGTAAACTTCGGATACCTTTCAATTCTCTACTATTGCCTATGCATCATACAAGTAATAATATATCCTTACGTTACCCATTACCCACATGCCTCATGAGCACGATTCATCCACAATCTCTACAACATAAGGGACGAGACATACAATATATTACAAGCATTATTATTTCCATCTTGTCCTCATTTTAAATCTTCCAAAGATTTGAGTATAATCTATTCCGTATTTACCTCATTCATTCATGTGTGTGTACACACACAAAATATGCAGATGAGGATGGGCCTAGATGACAACTCTTAAACTGTGCTGCATATTTTATATTTTATCAACCTTTTGAGTTTTGAGTAGGATCATCCTGAATCCTGATCTTTCTGTCTTACATGTGCATGTAAATAGGAGTTATTTATTATTTATTATGTATATACACATAATACTTACATACGCACACGACACACGACATATGACAAAGGCAGTATATTATATGAACTACAAAAATACAAAAATAACTCAAGAACTAACAAAAGTTTACAAAAGACGTT
>JAQGBI010000729.1:0-13266 GCA_034698325.1 Sminthurinus elegans | reverse complement strand
GACAGATAACACTGTATACTATTCGGACATTTCGATTCGATGGAGAGGTATATAATATATTATGACATATTACAAAATAGCTTGTTTCTGCTTTTGTCCTACAATTATTCCTGATAACAATAATAATTTTTATTGTTATTTAAACCCGGTAGCCGTGAACCACTTAAAGCAATATATATAATCAAATTTAATTATTCTCGAATTTTTCCATTCTGAGTAAAATAATTATTATTGATAATAAAATATACATAACATTTTTTTCAGAGTTTTAAAGTACTTTTTTTTACACAGTACTTTCACTTTTGGCTTTCACCCAACTCATATTATAATAATATAATATCTCGTCATGTTTAGCGAATTTAAATAAATTATTACAATTTTTTAAATTTTTTTTACTTAACCTACACATATAATATATGTAAATTTTATATGATTTACATTTTTTGAGCAAATAATATAATCAACAACAACTGTAAAAAATAACTATACAACATATAATATGTAATAATTTTATAGTATAAATAATACGATTAAAAAAATTTAACGAAACAAATGAGAGAAAGAAACAGAAACGACCAAAAATAATAATACATTGAGAACTTTGACGCACAAAAGGAATTGAAAAGACAAAGGCGATATTTCGACTTAATATAACGCCATTATATGCTACTCACGCTTTGCGTTGTATTTATGTACTTTTATATTTTATATCATCATATTAAACATAATATGCAGTTATTTTACTTGATTGGGTTTTAAAATACAAATTCTAATGGTACATAATATATATAGATATAGAGGTATTCTATTTCAAAATTATTTATACATATATACATGTCGTATGTATATTATATCAATACATTTTTTTATTTGTCAGTCCCTCTGATATCATTAGCATTTATTTTATATGTATTAGAGTAATGCTATTTTTTAGGATTCACGATTCTCCTAATCTTAAATCTTATATATTATATACTGTAAATTGTAGTAACGGTTTTACTTTGAGTATGAATTTGGAAAAAAACCTATATTTGCGTTTTCTATATACACTACCCTATATAACAAAGTAGTTAGCCAAGAAGAAAACAAATCTGAAGACATGGGAGGTTTTTTGTATTTGTCATACTTTCTCTACTTTCACTTTTTGCAATTTTTTTTTTACACCAGCAGCACTACTGATTTTGTGTATTTACTATTTACATAGTATTTAATGTATATATAATATATATACATATTGTACATCATTGTACAAAGACGTATATCCTACTTGCAAAATGCTGGATTAAGCTATATTATGCATACTTTGTTAAGTGAACATAATTTACTTGATATACTTACTTTTTAGGTATGTATATAATATGTGATGTATATTATAATATATTATTATACCTATTTTGGATTTTCTATACAATACAATTTGAATTCTCTTTCTTTTTCTTTGGCTTTCTTTATACTACCTTTACACATTGACTCTTGCTGCTCCATGACTGTCATCGACAGCATTAGTCAATTCAACCTGTGTTGATATTTGTATTGGTTTCACATCCATGTTCATCTCAGAAGCTCCATGTCCTAGGTCATCTTCAGAGCTAAATGTTGAACCTGAATGAGGAAGACGACTTGATGTTGGGTGTGTGAGGAGGCGACTTCTGCGAGGTGGAATAGGTTTTCTCATCAAACTATTCATCAATAAGACACAAATATATGAGATTTAATTATGATGCAATAATTGAATGCGTTACATATAATTTATCCTGTACAATATAGCATTATAAATATATAGCGTATAAAAAATATGATGCAATCTTAAATATCCATCTGAATAATCTTTCAATTTAAAATCCTCCTTACCAGCGTCTTTTGATGACACAATAATTCCGTTCATGACGGTCCAAATTTTCTTCTTCATCTGAGTATGTATCGAATCCATCGGCAAAATTAATATCTTCATGGCTTGATGTATCTAGAGTTTCATTACTTTCTGTTCTTCCATCATCCAAAAAATTGTGACTTAACATATCATCATTTCCTTCAATCCCTTCTTGAGGTTTCCTCTTATGACTTCCATCTTCCTCCTCTTCATCTTCATCCTCTTCAGTAAAATGTGGATCTTTTCTACTACTGCCCAAACTAATTGAATTACTATTTGGAGCTCCACTGGTTGTATAATGGCAAGAAGAACAATGACAATGACAATTACAACACATTGGACGTCTCCTTCCACCATTCCCATTCTTCCCTCCATTCCACAACTGACAAACTTTACGATCTAGTGATTCCAAGAGACAGTCATCACTACTCTCATTTTGATAATCATTATTATTATTTTTGGATTTCCTTCCCCCAACACTAGTTGCACAGTCATCATCCACTAAATCATCATCGTCATCCTCCTCATCCAATGTACTGGACACGGATCGCTTCATTATCACTGGGACATGAGTTACATCTTCTTCTTCAAGAGGTTGGTTGACAAAGGATTTTTGTTTATAGCCATCAAACCCTGGAGTTTTACTACAACTTCCCTCAGAACCCAATGACATGTCTGTAACTTTGGTTTCTTGAACTGTTGGTGATGTTGGAAGATTTAAATGGAGATCTCTTGGAACTTCAATTCTTGTATCTAAAAGGCTAGATTCTTCTGTTTGAACTTCAGTATTTACTAGTTGACGGTCAGTAAATGGGGTGGAAGCCTATTATTTATACAAACATTTATATTTTTATATTTTGTTTAAATACATTATCTTCTAACATATATATATAACATAATATTATTTAATACTTACAAAATTTCGTCTGATTATTTCAAGAACATACTTTATTTTCTGTGTATTATTTTTTTATTACCTTTTCAACATGGGGACTATGACGTGGTGAGGCCATCTTGGAATAATTTTCATGGCTTTTAGATCGTTTATGTTTAAATTTTCTTGAACGACATGATGACTGTAATGGTAATGTTAATGAAGATTTAGATAAAGGACACTCTTGTTCTCGAAGGATTGATTGTGGTCGTGATGAAGAATTAAGTTCAGTATACATTGTTCTTTTCCCATCATATTCTTCATCTTGACTCACATTTCCATCATTTCCGTCCTATGTTGTACAAAAAAATAAAATAAAATTCATTATATTTTGGTAAAAAATTCAAATATCATTTGAATCTATAACTTTTTATACAAGTGTGTACAAGTAATTTATTTATTTTCATTGCATATACTTATACATTGATTCTTACAAAGGAGACGCTAACAGCTTTCTCTGGTGAGGTAGGAGTGGAATCGCTTCTATGATCTGACGGTAGCGTCAGAATTGCTGTTCTCTTTTTATGGCCACTGGATGTTTTAAATAATGGTTTAAAACGTCGTTTGTACTGTGGGGTTTTAATACCAACTTGTTGCTCCCGTCTATATAGTTATGGACAGAGAAAAAGAACAAGAAAATATTTAGTTACAAAGCGTTAGATATGTGTAGTACAAAAATGTCACATGAGAAGCATAAGTATATTATTAATTATTATATATTATACATTATACTTACTTTGCCAAATCTTTCTCACGATTATCCAATTGAGTTAAGAAGGCATTCAATTCCATGTAAAGGCTATTGGTTTTTTCCAGTTTTCTGATGTAATGGTCCCGGACATCCTGTGCATGGCGAAGCTCTTCTTTACGTTTTCGAATAACAGCATCTTCTGATTTTGAATGTGAGCGTCTTGTTTTAGCTTTTGTCAGCTGTTCTCTTAATTCTTCTTTCCAATTAGTCTGTCATCATTAAATGTCAAAAAGAACAAAGATAAAGATTGGTTCAATCGACTTTTGATTTTTATATTATATATTGTGTATTATTATTCATCATATGTTTTTACTATAATATGTACTACAAAAGTAGAAAAATTAAGAACAACGCACCTGCATTCTAAGGTACTGATCGGGAGGTGTTGCAATAACTTCTTCACTTGCAATTTCCAAATGAAGTAAAATATTTTTGAATGATGGTCTATTTCTAGGCTTAGCTTTACAACATTGATTGATAAGGATTTTAAAACCCTGAAATAATAAAGAATCAGTTTATTAAAGCACAAATTTCAAATTATGTCCATTTCAAAATTTCCGTACATATTATATGATACGTGTTTTTACCAAGTACAAAGTAAGTTTACGAAAAAATATTGAAATATCTATTTACCCCTGGGCAAGATGATGGTAATGGCAAATGAAGTGAATCATTTCCAACACCCCACATAATGGCAGATGAATCAACATCTTTGTACGGCGTTTCACAAGTTAATAATTCCCACAATACAACTCCAAAAGACCTATGTAGAAGAAACAAAGAAATTGTCAATAAATGTACAAATGATTTTAATCAAATTTTGTGAAACACGCTAACATGTCATTTTTTTAATGGTGTTTGAAAAATTTGCACATTAAACTCAGTGAGTATATAGTTTAATAGTAAAATGGCTTACCAAATATCAACTTTTTCTGAGCAAGCTTCATTTCGAATGATTTCAGGAGCCATCCAAGCTACAGTTCCCGCAAAGCTCATTCTTGTACTAATCTCATTCCACTGGCGACAAGTTCCAAAATCACTAATTTTTGCCACTTCATTGGCACCAATTAGAACACTGTATAATGTCAAACAAATTAGAGGATTATGTAAGTGAAAAATGAATTTTTCCAAAAGAAAACTTTTATATTAAAGGTGTGAATTGTGGATACAATAATAATAATAATAATTGTGATTATAAATCAAAAAAAATACATCAAAATATTCGTACTTTGGACTTTTGAGATCACGATGAATAATTTTTTGTGAATGTAAATAATGCATTCCACCGGCAATATTTCGTGACCAATTTACTAGCCTCTGTGGTGCCACTTCATCTCCCCGTTGAATTAATCCATATAAGGTACCCATAGGACAATATTCCATTATGATACAATAACACGGTGCCTGAGTACATACTCCTCTGTAAAAATACACAAAAGGAAAATTATAAAATACTTACAACTTACAATATTAACATTTAAAACAACGAGTGTATAGTTACACATAATTGCAACAAAACAAAAAAAGATACATTTTTTCTCAATAATGATCGATTTGGGTAGTTTGTTTTTCTAATTTGATTTTTATAACTTTTTTCTTTCTCTCTTTTTACTACCTCTCATATTTATACATTTTTTACAAATGCTTTACATCTGTCAATGTGTTTGCTTTTATAACTTATAAGTGTACAGTAGATATACTTACTTGAACTGGATGATATTGGGGTTGTTCAGTTTCCTCAAATGTTTTATATCAGTCTCTTTGAGATCTCGAACTTTTTTAACAGCTACCCATTCATTTCTTAGTCTGCCTTTAAACACAGCTCCTTGAGCTCCAGACCCTAACCATTCCAATTCACCAATTTGCTCGAATGGAATTTCCCATTCTTCCCCTAAAAAGACAAAAGTAATAAAAGGTTATGGTTATAGTTATGAAATGGACAAACGAGAGAAAATTTTCCTTTTACATTGTTTACATTGAATTCAATCGATCTGTTCCTGCTCAAAGCTCAAAAATAAATTCAACAGTAGTTGTTTCAAACATAAAAAAAACGTAAAATGTACTTAATGATAGAAAAAATGCTTTTGAAGACTGAAAATAAAATGTAGTATACATATTCAATATTATGTATTATACATGTGTACAAAAATGAACTCTCTTTTTCTCAAAGTTCAAAAAATAGATTGACTTTTATGTCAGGTAAATAGTAAAATCAATTGAATCCAATTTTAGAACTAAAAAAATAAAGGAATACAAAAATTCAATAGAAATTTCCTCAGGAAATAGAATCAAATCTTGTGTATTTGTTTCCTAATGTTTCCCTTCCTGTCGTTTCATGAACTCTGAACTCTAAAAACCGTTTGAAGTGTGCTACTTTTTTATTTTCTACGTAGCAAATATTACTTCCGCTCAAAGAGTTCAGAGTTCAATAAAAGAATGCAAGGTACAAGTAAAATAAAATATGTGCAATGTACATATGGACAGTACACACACATGAAAATATTTATCAGGAAGGAAATTTCCAATGTATAAAGGAAAGAAAAAAAAAGACGATAAGAGAGAACGTAAATAACAAGAAATTTTTATCAGTTTTGTGTGTATTTTCAGTACCTGACTGTTGATGTTTAAGTTCATGAGAAGTGGCTTTTCCAATAATAGTCCACACCGGTCTTAGGCAGCCCATTAGCCCATTGAACCATCCTCCAGTAGTTGATCTGGAATTATTTGGAATCATTGGAAGTGGATCAGGATTATTGACTCCGGAATGTCCATAACCACTTCCACCGCCATTGTTATTATTGTTGTTATTATTATTGTTGTTTGCAGCGGAAGGGGAAATGGTGACAACCGTATGTGAGGGAAGAGACGTACTCGTCCAATCTTCTCCTCCAGACTCTTGCTGTTGCATACATCGAGTTGATGAAATGTCAGGAACACTTAGAGCTAAATGTGACAACTTGTCATGGATAAGAATCACACTGGAAAAATTCAAAATAAAAACAAGAGATGCAAGAATTAATTCACAGTTTCTTAATTTGTAAATAATTATTATGAGCTAATAAAAAGAGTTTATCACTCATAGCTTTTGTCTTTCCTTTTTACAACTTTTATATAATCTTCTAGTAAAATTCATTAGTTTTTTTTTCACCCCGAAGTGACACACATGAAACTCATACGTAAACATGAACCATGAACAACAAACAAAGACGTAATTTTTTTTTCTTATACTATCACTCTTTTACATTCTTTTCTTTTTTCTTAAAAATTGGAAGATAAAAGTTTATGAATGTATCAAAACTATCGTGTCAATAAATGTAAAAGTGAGGGAATTTTTTTTTTGAAGTATAATAAAGAAAAAACTTTTCTGAACTAGGCAGAAACTCTATATTTTTTACGTACTTATTCCTCAGTTGTGAATTTTCTCCACGATTATCTGTATAAACTTCTAAGTCGGACTCAATGCTAATAGTTCGACAACATAGAAATGTGTCTCGTAGAATGCTTCTTCGCAGCATTTTTTTCACAAATGGCCACAATCTTTTATACGGCTTCTATTATTATAGTTTAATAATTTAATTAACCACACACTCGTCGTCAGTTTCAACGACGACATACGCAACAACATTAAAAACAACTGTGTGTTGTGTGTGTATGTTTTTCTCTCTCCTGTTTCCTATATTATATATGTGTGTGTAGTGTGTATAGTGTTTGATGTGGTTGTATTACACAGTATTCACGTACTACATATAGTTTTTTAATTATGTATTACACTGTAATGGAAGAGGATATTGAAATAGTTTGAGTCTATTAGATATTAATAAAATATTATGTTGAATATCCATGTCGTTCATTTATGTATATATGTAGTATGTACACATATGTACAATGTGTACAAGAAAGGAAAAAAAACAAAAGGCACAGTGCTGTTTTTATTGCACGACAATTTTTTCTAAGGTTAAGGAAGAACGTTTTTTCCTTTGAAATGTTCCACTGTTATTCAATGTAAGTATTTTCGTATTCCACAATATATAATCTCCTCGAATGAACCTCACTTGGATTTATTTTTAACATTCTCCTCCATAATATAACTGGAGTAATAGCTTTATTACGTATATATATGAATAATATTCATAAAATAATACTATACTCAATTTTTATGTTCTTCTTTGTCACACTTCTCTTGAACTTTAATATGTTATATATTCAAGTCAGAGTATTATATTTTATTATTATGTATGTATGCATACATTATAAACTCTTGTCAATGGAGAGAACCAAAAAATAGCATGTAGAATGTTAAGAAATTATTTATCTATCTGTATTATTTTATGTACTTTGAATGTTGAGCACAGCACAAAGCACAAAATTTTTAACACCAAGCAAACAAATGCGAATTCTGTCTCAATCTGAACTTGGATTTATCCGTAAATGTAGTCTATCATGTATCATATGATACATACAGTGTATCACTTCTTTATCATTTATCCTCTGCCTTTTCTGAAAATAGTGCTGACGGAGGATATTCCTTTGTTTATCAATATAATATGTAATATGCAATGATACGTAGATACTTTTTATTTAATGGTTGCACACACACAGAACTATAAATTTTATTTTATTTCATCAATAATAATAATCATTATTGTAAAGTAGACTGATGACACCATGTACCATGTACAATGTAAGTATTTATTTGCAATTCCCAAGTTTAGTTTAGAGAAGACGCGACTGAACTGAAAATTCGTTTGTAATTAAAAATTCAAAGGAAAATAATCTTACAAATATTTTATTGAATAACAACAATTACAATAAACTTTAAAACACTATAAAAAAAACACTGGGATATAAATTACGAGACGCATATAAAATCGTCCATATGATGTAACAAGTAAATCACTTTTTAATAATTTTATTTCACTATTCACTATTCATGTAGCAAAATATGTAACAAAACGTTGGACTCGGAACTGTCTGCCTGCCTGCCTGCTTTTTTATACGCGTATGTGTGTGAAATAAAATAATTGCTACACACACAACAGCAGCCAACGGAGACAAGGTTCACACTCGGAGGCAGAGAGAAAAGTGATTTGCCTCATGTACAATTATACTCGTTTGTTCATCGTTTTTCGTTGACGACAAACTTTAGGTTTTTGTTTAGAGTTGACAAAAATACTATATTATTATACTTTATACTTTATCATCACATTATGTATACTTTTGTGCTTTGACTCTCTCCCACTCAAGTAAATGAATTCTCTGAAATATATATATCTATATTCTATATTGTACACAGTATAGAGAGTAGAGGTATAGATTATAGATATTTTTATATATCATGGGTGTATAGTTGTATACTGTATAGAAGACGTGGCATATGGTTGAGTTGAGTTGAGTTTGGTTTGGTTTGACTTGGCTTGACTTGGTATTTGGTTTGATTATTTGAACGAGGTCTTCGGCAGAAAAAGTACATGGTAAAGTAAAGAGAATAGAGTTAGATACATAAAGAGAGATAGACGCAGAGGGACAAAATTGACTGACTGATAGCAGAGAGAGAGAGAGAGAGAACAAAACAATCAAAACAAACTAACGAAGGAAACTATCACCCATCCATAATACTATTTATATATTTACATTATTATGATGAAAAACTTGATGGAGAGTGTAGTAAGAAAGAGGGAAAAGTCCTAGTAACTAACTAGTAACTAATAGCTATATCTAATATAGTCATAGTCATAGTCATGTGTATAATCACACACTACAGTGTAGTACAGAAAAAAGACTGATAAATAATAATCTTTTTTTCCCTCTTTTCTTCTTTCTTTTTGTTCCTGCCTGCTGAGAGTTTTCTATCCAAAATCCAAATCCAAAATATCCAATATGTACATCAGGAATCAGTAGATAAAGTAGATACTTTGCTGTTGATATTTACAAGGATTTTGCTGAAAATATACGCACTTGTGTAAGTGTATTGTGTATTACGTAGATATATTCTTGTACACTCTCGTACCCTTTGGAGTTAAAGTGGTACTGTTGCTCACTTGATTCTTGATAACATTTCATTTAGTTGTACATAAAATACTTGACACTGTACAAATACTTGACAAAACACTGTACCCTGCTGTATTATGCATTGCTTCTTATATCTTATATTTACTCGGGAAAGGAACAGCAAGTTCATAAAAACAAGCCGAACTGTATTTAAGACCACACTTGGAACAAAACATGTATAATTTTGCTACACTCAACACAAGATACTCAATACTCGACACAGAACAAAAATTTTCTCTATAACATTCATGATATTCTAATGTCTCGTTCGTAATGTTCTGTCCTTTTTTCCTTAGCATTTCAAATCACAATAGGTATGTACGTAATACGTGCCTCTCCTCTGTCAACTTTTCAATACTGAACCAAAATGTTAACTATGAACCTCTAGTAGTGTGTACACATTGTTTCTTGTTTCCCCTTCCCTTTTCCCTTCAATTGAGCAAATACTGCCATGTGTGTACTTACACGACAAAATATGGAAAATACATATGTATTCAATGGCTAGAGGCTCAAGCCAATTCAGTCCGTTTTACACAAACACAAACACCGACAAACATTCACATTTTACATTTTTCTATCTGTCTATCTATCCAGATCTATGGAATATGGAATATGGACGATCCAGAAACTCTGAAAGTATAACCAAAACTGACGACTACTGTTCTCTTTCAACTTTCAAAAAATCACATTGTCAATGTCTGTAGTAATAAGTAACAATATTACATACTACATGTACAACCAAAAATATAAATACGTACAATGTACATTTATATCAGCGGATTATGGTTATATGCTCTATTAGTGGATTATTGCGCTGGTAAAAGGCTCACCACAGGAACATAATATTATAGAATATAAAGTTCCTATCTGTATGGATTACCATGTAAAATTTACAGTGTACAGGTACGCACATACTACGTATATGTATTTATGTATGGATTATCTATTCCAAGTTTACACTGTATATGACACAAACATATGCAGAAGAAAAAAAAGAGTCTTATCACATAAAACATAAGTGTAAATGTATACATCATGTGCATAATATGCCTTTTCTCCATTATTTGTTTGATAATATAGATCCTTACATAGCATAGAACTACGATACAGACTACAGACAGATAATATGTATACTTTAGTAGTATAATATTATGTATTATGCTCTTGAATATTTGTATGTAACAGATATTTGATATTTGTCTACAGTCACATGATTTGTGGATTCTCTCAACTCTCAACAAACTGTAGCTGTACATAAACAAAAAGCATAACATTATTCATTAAATATAGTAGATATTAGATATTATATGTAGTTAGTTGGTTCTTTTTCGTTGGTAGAGCTCCTGTAAATTTAGTATTTAGTACTGGATCGCGTCGTACTTAATAAGGTTTAATTTATATCTAATATATCTCTTTCCTCTTTTTAATGTACATATATAGTAAACATAATATATTATTATAAACTAGCAAAATGGAAAAAATATCCAGCTAATAGCAAATGTGAAATGTATAAAATTCAAACTTTTAACACTGAAAAGAGCGCTTTAGCCGAATACCGAGTACCGAGTACATAATATATATATATATATTGACACATAATATGTGTGTGACATTATTGTACTTATGTAATCTAATAATAATAAGCTAATAAAGCCGTTCGTATCATTATCACATATCATGTTGTGAATCAATTGTACCTTGATGCAGGATAATATACATGATCCTGTATCCCATATCCCATATCCTAAATATGAAATAGTAAGTACATGTTCATGATAACAGAACACACTTTACATACTTTTTAACCAATGTGGATATTCAATATCCAACCCTTTCTATTGTAAAACTGATACTGACGTACATGGGAAAATGTTGTATCTTTTATATCCCATTTTTTAACTCCAAACTCCAAACACCTATTTATCTATTATGCTCGTCCAAAACAGACAGCATTAATGTAAATATGAAAATTCCTCTGGTTATTTCATCACATGTACGTAATCAATAAATATACGTTCCCTACACCATACACCATACCATACCATACAATACAATACACACATCAATCAATATACAATATAAAACGCAAGTGGTTGAAATAACATTATACATAATATATCTACAATATACGACACATGTTCGTAATATGATTTACATGGAAGCTTGAACTGTTTGAAGTGTAGGAAATGAAATGTCATAATAGAAAGTAATGACAATGATTATGATTATGAACTCATAAGCATTTTTATCCTAGGACAAGTTTTGCACATATTTATATTCGTAAGAACCAATTCTTTTTCCTACAAACGTTGCAGATACCAGAGGTAGTAATAATAATCATACATTTTACATTTTACATAATCAAAAAAATCATGATTAAAATTAAAATTTATGCCAAGTACTAGTATTTTTGCACTTGACAGCTTCTCGTCTTTCCTCCTTTTCTCATACATGTGTACATGTATTATACATATATATGCTTTGAATGTGAGACATGTCTAAATTTAAATTGTATTGTACATTTTATTACACATGAATTAAAGCAAAAACTATTTAGAAATGTCTCATGTGTCTAAATTCAATACATATATTGTGTTCTGTCAACTGGATGGAAATACCTCGGTTTTGTATTGTGGATTGTAGTTTATGGGGATGATAAACTAAAGTTTGTAGTTCTGTTCTTCTGATGAGCGTCATCATCATACCTGGATCAATATTTAAATGTAAAATTCTTCACCGTCTCATCATTGCTCATCAGTTTGATGTTGTATTCTACATTCTAAATTTCAAATCGATCTACGGAATTTATTTTCTCATTTATGGGCTGCAAGCTGCAAGTTTTTTGATTCCAGGATTTTGAAAAGTTAATTTTGATTGAAAAAACCAACAAACAAACGTTTCCGTAAAACAATATTTAGAATCTCAGCACCTCAAATATTACAATTTACAATGATACTGGCTGTATGTATGTACAATGTACAATGTATAATCTACAATCATCGTGTTTTTGTGATTAGACACTGTAGTAGTATAACAGAATAATAAAATTGAGTATCGGATGTTATAATTAGCTATTGCCGTTACTAATGTACATACATGTAGGCGTCCATGTTATGACACTCCGCAGCTAAATGACCAATTATTTAGACAAAAACTACCTCAAACTTCAATTTACTCTCTCCGGACAAATCCTATCGTGTACAGTGTACAGGAAACTCGATGGATTGTTATCTAATTTTTATCAAGAAATTAATGCAATATATTGCTTGAGTATTTTACGCCTTGTTTTCAATTTATTCCAGAGATAATGAAAATGGAATCATTACTTGTTATTATTATTAGTATGACGTATTAGATTACTGCTCATTTTGTACTGATTTGGTATTTCGTAGTTATACTTAGTTTCTAACTATAAATGTACATATGCATCCTCTCTATGTAGCTTGAAATAGGAACTGACGATCTAATTCGTTGTATGTATGATAATGATTATGATACTGCCATTTGCTATTTCTACTACAAAATATGAATATTTGCTTAACTTATGAATATTTAATGAGAAGATGTACCTGAAATTTTCATTTGTATGAAAATTGTGAGAGTCTCAAGAGAGTTAGCAGTAAACAAGGAGTAAAGAGTAAAGAGGGTTCTCTTCCTTTTTCA
>JAQGBI010000728.1:0-13273 GCA_034698325.1 Sminthurinus elegans | reverse complement strand
TGTTAACTCTGTAAAATGTAAAAGGAGGAACAAAATTCTAATTCTTGGAGAAACATTCGAAATTCAATAAAGTCTCATTAAAGTTTTGTCAGGTGTAACTTTCAGTGGAAGCTTTGTTAATGATAAAACTTGAATACTAATAATTAGAATTTATTTAAATACTTTAATTTTCAACGTCAGCTTGTTAGCTGCAAGTAGCGCCTTAATAATCATAGGGCACCAACGAGATAGGGGCGAAAAAAGTGAAGAAGAGGGGGCGCAAAAATAAAAAAAGGCGCCAATATTGACTGTTGAGCCCAATTTTCAACTAGCGAAATAACCAACTTGGTTTTCTGGGAAAGGAGCAAACGCGGTGCAAAAGAGAAAAAAATGGCGTTGGAATGGCCAAATTTGGCAAAAAGGTTGTAAAAAAAGCCGCAAAAGCTGCCAAATTTGGCACTGAATTGCAAGCTTTCTCAAAAAAACTGTAAAATGGGCGCAAACGCCAAAACATTTGTGTAAACTTTCAAATTTTGTCGAAAAAAGTTGTAAAGCGGGGCGTCAAAAAGTAAAATTTCAGGCACCATATTTGACTTGCGTAGGGCGCCGAAATCCAAAGACCGGCCCTGTTACTAATTAAGTTGAATTTACGTGCACTTTATACTTTATGGATGGTGGATGTATTATGCGTGTTCTTCGTGTCTAAGCTCTAAGCTTAGCGAAGCATTAAAAAAGGCCGTTGGCGAGGATTAAACGACTATTTATGAAAGTATGGTTAAACCCTCTTTTTTTGTTCCATTTTTAGACACAGCTTATGTTGTAGATTTCTGGTTCTGTTACACTGTTTCACCTTCAACTGCCATTCAATTCCCAATTCTCGCCCTTTTAACACTAGAAATTTTCTACCTTGAACAAAAATTCCATTATAGTTTCGTCTTACATCCCCAGCGTCTGTCGTCTATCGAGGATTGATATTTACCACAGTTCAAAATTCCAAACCGGAACCGGAAAAACGTACTTAAAACAAGAGAAAAGAAGAGAAAATGACGAAAAATTACTCAATTCCCCCCATTGTCATCCCATTCGTATTTTTCTTCCTCTTCGGTTTCATTTGCTTTGGCTCACTTGGAAACTCTGCTGCTCAAAACCGGAAAGGGAATGATGATGCAAATGACCAGAGAGTGTCAAGCTGCATCCCGTTTCCATGGGTCAACGACTATTTTTGCTCTCGCGATTGCGACTGTTGTTTTGGGAAGTCCCGTCACCTAGTATGGGAGCAGTTCTCGGAATTTTATGGAAAATTCCGAGAAGCCCTAAGGCCTTCTCAGAATTATGAGAGCGAGCGAGAAAAAGGTAAAGGATTAGCGCGGTCACTTTCTTAACCTACCCTAACTTTCATTTCCTACACACTCTAATTTATCTCTAGGCTAAAATGCTGTGTAAAGTAAATGCACAATTTAAGATTAATGTAATTTAATGGAACTGTAATAAAATGATCTTCTCAGATAAACCAAAGAAAGACTTTCAACTCTATAGCTAAGATGCAAACCCGTAGGTTTGCATCTCAGCTATTTAAAAATCTTTCTTTATGTATGCAACTCATTATATAGATTATCAATGATGATTTTTTATTATTCGTATATTTTCTACTTTTACTAATTCAATTTAAGTTTCAATCCATTTAATTCCAATTAGTTAAGTGCATTCACAAAGCTCATTGTGATTTCAAGCTTTTTGATTTTTTCCATTGATCGTGAAAACTGGTCCAAGAATCAACCAACTATGACATCCAGAAATTTTTTTCGTCCTTTACAATTGCAAGTTCGCTGACAAATTTCACAGCAAACGCAGAGTTTGCATTTCTAAAAATTAAATAAAAAAGTAATATTAAAATCAGTTGTATCTTTAAATCACAAAATTGACCACTAATAAAACTGATCATGCTCATCTTATAGTAAAAATTTTGTAAACGTGATTAAACATTAATTACACATACACAAAAATTGCAGTTCTTGTCACAGGAAACAGATACATTGGGATCAGGAACACGCACTTCATCTCCAATTTGGTACTTTTCCAGTGATTTCCGTGGACAAGACTCTGGAATGACACTACAAAATGTTGCAACGACTGCACCGTGAAAATCTCTTCCAACCAGATTAGTATGCTCCCATAGTTTATCGCTTTTTTCATTTAAATTCACTATAAAACGTATGTCATCTACTTGTAAATTCAAAGCACTAGATTCAATTGCAATCAACACTTTTATGATGCTATTTGGTTTTTTAAATTCCACTTCTATTTCTTTTTGACCAATTTCAGTCAAGCAGCTGTGGTATGCTCTTATCATTAAAGTTGAGAGTGATCTATCATTTGAGGCATAACCATGAGCTCGTAAGGTTTGAAGAAAGGATGATACTGTCTGATTCAGCTTTGACATATCCTTCACAAGAACTAATGTTTTTGGAAACGTCCTATATTTTTTTATTGCTGAGCAGATTAGTTCTATAATATTAGTGATGTTTGTTGCGTTGTGTTTTTCAAAGATTAGATGCACACTGGGCCTGAATAATAAAGAACTTTTAAGTATATTTTAATGGAGTACCAACAAAAATCACAAGATTTGATTAAAAATGATCTTAGTTTGTTAAAGCAATAATAGCGATAGAGATAAATGTACCATGATGGAAGTTTGTAGAAAACTTTGGCATTCTTGTCAAGCCCAAGATCACTGAACTCCTCTTTATGTTCAGAAGTTATAATTGTGGAGCTGATGCCAATTCTGTAACTTCGAGAAACTTGTCGAAAGAATTGTTTAGCTTTATTGGACCTAAAAAATGTAAATAAAAATTTAAAATCGAAACAACTCTTTGATTCAAAGTTTTGACTTCATTTTTTACTAAATTGAATTCTGAAAACTGGTGTGTTGACTTACCATGATTCTATATAGTGTGCTTCTAAAAAGACGATGCTATCAAAATCCATATCAGCACTTAATGATCCAATAGTAATAGTTTCGAGAAGATCCATTTGAAAAAATATAAAGATAGGCACAGGTTGCAAAAGATGACCTATTATTTAAATTAAAAGCGATGTAGAATTAAAACACGAGACATCAAAATAAGTGCTTAATATTATTCCACGTTGTTCCTTTCAAAAGTTTGATATAGAATACCTTCGATTAAATCGGCCGTTTTCTTGTTGTACTCGAATGCTAAAAGGCCCAATTTAGTCAAATTTTGAATGTACAAAGGAATACGAGTTTGATGTGGAGTGACCATTAAACAAATTTTGGCCTGAAAAATAAGAATATACATAGATTATCACAATCTTTGGCGTGTTCTGTACAACTAATAAGTAGATGTGAATAATTAAAGTTGCGCTCTGTTTGAAGTTCTTTAAAAAATAATTTTTTATACAATTACCTCTTTATTTTCAGGCTCTAAAACACTAAGTATGGTTGCCAGCACAAAAATGGTTGTTTTCCCGAAGTGATGCGGCAAGGAAAGTAATACATCGTTTTCTAAAAATGTTTTGCTAATTTCGTACTGAAAGCTGTACGGTATCCAAATTTTAGGGTATTTTGTTGAAATTTCGACGCTGGGATGAGTTTCGAAGTTCCATGAAAAATGGGAAAACAAAAGAGACCAAGGTACTCCAGCATTAGATCTGGATGCATCCAATCTGCCATCTGCTTGAAAGTGAGATTTTGCATCCTTTTCATCCTGCCAGTCACTTACTACTTTCCTCAACTTAGAATCGTACTGCTCTTGATTCTGGAGGCAAGGATCGTAAACAAACTTTTGCATTCCTACATGAGACCGCTGAGATGAACTGATTTTGAATAGATCCTCTTTTAAGTACAGGGAAACAAACTGTTCTACATCTTTTCTGTAGTCTCTGGAGCTTTGATAAATAGTGTCATCAGAACCGGTAATTGCAACGAAATGTGCTTCTAGGATATTGAGGAAATGGTAAAGTTTGACTCTAGTTTGAATTGCATCCACACTCTTGTCACTAGAGATTTCACGTATTTGGTCTAAATAACGTATTTTAAAAAACAGTCAAAACTGTATTTGAAATATTTGCTTTTGGAAATCAGTTATGAATGAACAATGAGACAATTGAATAGCGTAATCTAAGAAAAACTCGATTAAAGGGAGGATAACTTCTGATTTAACAAACAAAGAAGAAACGTGTAAACAGACCTTTAATAAAACGAATCATTTGCTCGCAAAGCATATCGAGTGGAATGTTTTTTGATGGTATCCCTTTCATGTTGACAGTGCGATTCCACTTCAAATCATGTGCTATCATTGGAGGCACGCAACCTGCTTGACTCATAAGCAATGCTACTCCAAGCTTAAAGTAGTTGGTATGGTTTCTAAAAAACGGGATGAATCTCAATAACGCTGAAATGAAACTAAAAACGATTCTCTTGAAACTTTATCTTCAACAAAAATGGCTTTCTTACCTGTTCGAAAATGAAACCAAATCCTCTTTCCAATGCACAAGGATCATCGGTCCATCATTTTCCCGAATAGCTTCGTTCCTAACACGTATCCCCATGGATTCATACATCATTGATCGGGTGTAGTAAAACTTCCTATCCACAGCAGCATTTTTACATTCATCGGAGCAAAACCATGGTGCAATACCCTTTTTCAAAATTATCTTTGGCTTTGGTGGAAGATCGAAGGTGGCCAAACAATCCAGATGAAACAGATTAATGTCGCAATTCCGATTACTACATCCTATCATTTCTCTGTTACCACATGGCTGACGGCATTTGCACACCAACCTTAAATCATTCAAAAGCTATTTGTTACAGTCGATTTCAATGTAACTTTTCAGTTATCTTTAACTCGAAAGTACCATGTACCTTTGAGATGTAAACCAAACAAAAACATTCACTTACTCATCTTTGCGACAAGGCTCGTATACACGAAATTTAGCCATGTTTGCCACAGCTAAGACTGTCGCATCAAAAGTCTCTTTACACTTTTCTTCATTTTCCAAGTCAAAGCCCGGAGGCGTTGCGTCTTTATCATTTATTTTCAATTCATTCATAATGGCAAGAGTTGTGCAGCCTCTCAAAATGACTTGGCTACATTCATACATAGAATAGTAGTTAACTTTGGCTTCTCCCTTGAGTTTTATAAAGATCTCTTTTACAATATTTGCAAGACTTCCCCTGCTCGTTGCTGAGCCAGGTGTCTCGAATTCTTTCCAGAAGTCCTATAAAAATTAGTTTTTGTCAGTAATCAGTATCAAAAAAACTCAAGCAATTCTTATTCACAACATGGAAATTCGTGATTTAGGAACGACAAAATGATTCAACGTTTACCTGAACTTTAACCATTAACAAATGAAAATCTCCTTCGCAAGTATAAAAGCTATCGAAAAGATCGTCAACATTTGATACATGACGGCGGGCTTTTTGAGCTGCCCATATTCTGAAAAAGAGTTGGTAAATCAGATTTGAAACTTCGAAATAATCGATTAGGGAATTTTAAGCATTCTTATAACTTAAAGTAGGAGCCAGAACGGAAAACGGAGTCTTTTTGGTATCTGTTTGGGAAGCTTTTTTTCAGAAATACCTTTCTACTGTCATGTAGTCTCCAGCAACCACCGTGTCCAGGCGTCTGCCGCTCCTGTACTTTGGAACCCATTGGTTGATATGATCGAGTACTCCAGTACTACCTTCTATTTTGGCCTCATCAAAATCCAACACCCCCAGTGGAAACTAAACATGTACAATAAAGGTTTAAAGTTGTTTTTTTTCATAACTTTGACAAACTGATGTTGAACTTAAAGTTTTAAAGATGTCTAGAATAAAAAAACATTACAAAAGCATAAAAGAAAAAACTTACAAACTCAGACCGAAGTTTCGATTTCTCTACAATATTTGCATCAATATTTCTTTTTGGAATAAATTTTTTAAAGCTTGCAAAACACTTGATGTGCTCTACTGCAATCCTCTTGTACTCGTTTAGTCTTTCAGTTTCCAGTTTCTCCAAATCATCATTTGTAAGATAAAATGTAGACGTTCTTAGATGATCCTCTAACAACTCTGAAGGCTGCCGACGATAAGTGATTGACAATCCTTTGAATGGTATCCGAACTTTAACTAAGATAGCCGCCGTCAAGTTACTCTGAACATTAAACCTGTTTCCTAGAAATCTTGCCCGTTGATAGTAGTTTAAGTTGTCAAAAGTAACAAGAAATCTTGGTGCTTCTTCAAGAGATGTACTATTGTTAAGCTTATCCTCAACATCCTATTCGTTAATAAAAGAACAAATGAGCAAAATAGTTTGTCAATCCTTCAACAATGCTTTTACAATATTTTGAGCCCATATACCAATTTAAATCTGTCCTCATTCAATAATACAGTGATTTATTGAAAATTACCTTTTGCCATTGTCTTGCCGTTTCTTCACAAGTCTTTGATAAGTCTTTGACATTATCATTTACTGCACTATAACTCATGGTGATTCCAAGATGATTAAGCCACTCTAAGGCCTAAAATATGTTTTCAAAAGGTTTATGTGAAGGCTCGAAGTTTGGTTATTAACTTCGAAAATAAATATAATAAAAGTATTAATCTAAAAAAATTTAAAAACTAGCAAACCTTTTTCTTTAAGCCACATTTCCATAGTAGTATTGCAAGCATTCTTTGAAGAATGCAATTGGACCGAACTTGGTTATGTAGGAGAATTGATAGGCCCGTCATTGTTTCTTTATCAAGTTGATTTTTTTGAATCAGTTTTCGAAGAATCCAGTGCAAGTTTGGACATTTTAGTGAAACATGTGATAGGATATTATCAAAGGAAAAGTCTAAGAGTTCGGGAACCATGTTTTTTTTATGGAATTGTTTGAAAAATTGTTCAACATCTTTTAGTTCAGAAGCCAGATTTTCTTGTAATTTTTGTATGGACTCGGGAATGAAATCAAGATCTGGAGTGTGGACTGGGGCGATGATTGTAGGCGTGATAGGTTGTACAGAAACATCTTGGGATGAACTAGCTAATAGTGAAAATGTTGAATTGTCCCGCTGGATTTCGGAAGAAGTTCCGGGTCTTGGACCAGTAAAAGGGCGAACTAAAGAAGTGCGGATGCGTTTAGGAGTATTTTGTGTTGGATAATCTGCAAAAAACAACCAGTTTTGAACTATATTAGAACCATTTTAAAGCTTGATATGTGTTGTGATTGTAAGAATATTTAATGAATATGAGTGGAGTTTTGAAAGTTTAGTAATTCTTAACAGATTGCAACAGAACTTTGGAAGAAATGGAACGAACCTTGGTCAACACGTTCAGAAGGCGAATTCAACGGTCTAGTTGGTCTACCAACAGCAACTGGTGGCTGAAGTGGAGGAGCAGGAACAGAAGCTAATTCTACTAAATAATCCTCTTCAATTTTAATATGTGGATCATATGCACCTTTATAATTTTTCTCTAGCATATTAAGCAAAGCACTCGAGGTTTGACGTATGTCTTTTAAAGGTGGTCGACAATTTTCACATATTTTGGCTTTCTTGTACAATTCTCGTTGTCCCAAAATTGTCATTTTTGAAAATAGTTTATTAAATTGAAGGAAAATACTCCATGGTGAGAATTGTTGTTCATGATACACAGTTTCTAAAAGATGTAGCCTGAATTTTCCAGATTCAAGTTTTTCCTCGTTAAGATCACAATTGATACATGAGTTAAATTCTGCAGGAATATCACGCATTGTAAATAATCCGGCAGTTGGTATTGATGCAGATTTGTTTCTTAACAGTCTAATTTTCCCTTCAATATCCATAGCCCTTTTGTAAAGAGGTGGAAGATTCTTTTGACAAGTCCTGTAAAGTGCCAGATTACTTTGGTTTTGTTTTAATTCAGATAATAAGTACTTACTGATAAATACTTCTAACGTACGTGCAGACATAAGTTCCTTCTCCCTTTGATTTAAAAGTTGTCATTTTAGTGAGTTTATCCAACATTGAGGTGGCCGAAATTGGTTCCCACACTTTTGAAGAAATTGGGGTGGTTATCGTTATAGAACCCTTAAGATGCGTTGTTTTACCACATGAAAGGCACATTGATGCCTGCTCAACCATTTTTCTTGACGAAACCTGGAAAAGAATTGACATTTTAAATTACACATAAAAGATATCTTAACATTGTTAAGCATTCAACTATTGACTTAAACTTATCTGATGTTTTGTTTTTGCACACCTCTTACGCACACAATACATATCACTAAAAAATTTATCAGAATTGAAATAATAAACGTTGTGATTCTTCACAATTGGAGATATTTTCATAAGCTCTATGCGTACAGCGGGATATTTTTATGTCTTTTTTTATTCGGATAAACGTGTCTCCATTTTTTTATCATTTAATCAAAAGAGGTAACTTAACATTTATAAAGCGTACTAAAGTTAGCACAATGGGGTATTTTAGTTATTTAAGAACGGCAGTGTTTGGTGCTCTTGGAAGCTATGTAGTTTACGTAAGTCAACAGTTTATTAACAATTTATTATGATACTTCATCATTTATTATATTATGACAATGTAATGGTTATAAGTCGCTGTGTATTGTAGTTTGAAATGCACTGAAGTTATAATTTATTATGTAAAAGATTTATCATACGATTTATTATTATAATTATTTTAGCAACTGCATCAAATTGAAAAAAGATTAATAGATCTTGCCCGAGCAGAAGAAGAGAGAGAAGAGAATATTCCTTTACTTCCACCACCAATACATTTTTCAACACCAAGACGATCAGATCCAATTGAAATCTCTCGGAGAAATGCACCATTAAGTTTTGAAGAAATCATCTTCCGGCAGCATCATAATATTTATTATCCAGTACACGAGGTGAGAGACGAGCCAATATGCGATATTGGAGGATGTCAGCGCTGTCCTAACACACGACGTGGGATACTCAATCTGCACGTCTGAATTTATAATAATAATGCTAATAATATAGCTGAGTATCGCTCCTAGATTTTATTAAATTTGATTGATAGTTATATATGAAAAAATGAATGAATTATTAGTACTTTTTTTAAGCTATGTGGTTATAAATGATTATTATTAGTGATGGCATAGTATAACGAGAATTAAGGAATAATATGAGCGTATATGAGTTATTCTTTTTATTAATGACGGTCTCAATAAGTTTTTTTAGTAGTTATTCATTTACTTGAGGAATAAGTAACGTATGATTGAATGGTCGATATAGTAAATAATATATAATTTTTGAATTATTTAATTGATTGCTGTTATGTAGTCATTATGGTATTTAACCTTGTGTTAAAGTAATGATAAAGCTTGCATGATCTTATAAATAATTGATTATACTTTAGTTTACCAGTTATTTTAAATGCACTGTAGAATTTTTTATAGGCTAGTGGAGAGTGTGTAATGCAATTTGTGCGTAATCGGATAAAAATTTTTTACATGATAATTCTTCAAGTATAAAATGTTTTCATTCACATAATAACTAAATGATAATTAATTAACGTTAATCTAATGCTTACTGAATAAAATAGTGTATAAGTTTAAAATAAAATCAACTATTCAAGCTGATCTCAAAAGGACAAGTAGTTTTCTCCAATTGAAGAGATGAAGATGATTACCTGAAAGTACAGAACGAAATGAATTTTTATACTTATGACATGCTGTATTATTTAAATTTTATTGAGTGAATTAAAACTGGAACTTGTTAATGAGCTTTGTTATAAATAAAGTTTTTTTTTTTTCGTAATAAATATTTAAAAAAATGAAATATTGAATTGTTGTTGTGTTGTATTTATTTCTTACAAGTAGTTTTTTTACAGCCCATATTTTTGCAGTTTGCTAGTTAGGTGCTATTCCAGATCCATACCTAATAAAAAAAAAGATGTTCATTTTAGTAGAGCATTCATTATTTATTTCAGACCTTTTACTTTTTAAAATTTGAAGTAATAAAATTATAATAATGAATAATAATAATGATAATAATAATAAAGGAGCTTTGAGAAATGACCATGAAACTAAACTGAATTTTAAGCAAATTTGCAAAAATAAACCCGCAAGTCGGGCTTTGTCCCGCTCCTTGTACGCTCGTTGACGGGCCTAGATTTCGGTTCTTAACATTAAAATGGACTCCATCACACTTAAAAACGAATTGACCTATAATTTTTCAATTTGAGACCTTGCAAGGTCTGGATGGATAAACTTTTACTGTATTCAAGGTGGGTCAGTCTGAGATTTTTAAGAAATCCGCACTATGGAAAAAATTATAGGTCAAATCGTCTTAAAATCGCATTTTACGTATGATAGAGTCCATTTTAATGTTAAGAACCGAAGTCCAGGCCTGTTGAAGTTTTGACAAAGTCAGCGGGACAAATTCTGTACTGGTGGGTTTACTTTTGGAAATTTTGAAGAAAAAAAAAATTGTACGTAAAAGTATGAAATATACCTTTTAGAATCCGTTGACAGAACTGAAAAACGTTGAAAACTGTGGAAATGGTGATGGATCCAAGTCAAACGTCAACGTGAGTTTGTGGAGTTTTCCGGCGGGTCCAGCGAGTTAATCTTAGGTGATTTGGGTATGGTTTATGCAGAAAAGTTACTTAAAATTCAGTCTAGTTTCATGCTAAATCATCAAAAGAGGTTTCCCATTAAAAGTTGCAAAAAAAACACATTGGAAATAAATCAGGTATGAGGTGAGATGAGATGAGAGGGATAGAGAATTTTTAATAAAAATATGAAAAGCTGTGTACTTACTCACACCTCCAGAAGCAGAATCATCATGTCATCATCGTTTTCATGCTCGTCTCATTTTAATTGAAATTAATTTGATGGATTTGTGGAAGATTAGAAGTGGAGGAATATTTTTTTGTTGTGAATGCCATAAGATAATGTGTATGAATGAAGAATGAAGAATGCAGAATGAATATTTTATATGCTTTTACTATATAGGTATAGCATGCATATATAGCAGTGAGAATGACAAATATGGTTTTTTTCTCTGCATGATTTTTTTTAATTTACATGGCAACTTTGATTCGAATCAATTAAAATTTAATTCGAATGTGTATGTCGTGTGTGTGTCATGAACTCTTAGCGAGCCGAAGGGCAAAATTCAAGCGAGAGTCAAAAAGGGTCGTGTTGTTGAGGTAGGTCGAGAAAGTGACCGCGTTAATCCTACCTTTTTTCTCTCTCTCTTTCTGAGAAATAAAAGATTCCTCCCAAACTACCGTCACCTTCGTGTGCAATAACACTCAAAGATGCGTCAGTGGAAATAATCTGCGCTACACGTGCTCAAGTCCAACTCAAAATAATGAAAACAGTGCCCCTGAGCTGACAACCGAAAATTCGGGCCTTTGCATCACATCTCAAAATGGTTGCAAGCCTCTGAAAACTTCTTGTTGCAGTTTGGATGGTTTGTAATTTTTCCTGCCTTTTTTTTATCCTTTGAACTTTAAATTTACTACCTATTTTCAATTTTCAAGTGCCATAAAAATCCATCGACTTTTTTACCTGAAATTGGAATTCAAGCTATTTTCTATGATTTTTTATCTTCTTTGTAGAAGCTGTAAAATACACGTGTCCAATTTATGGCAAATGCTGCCGAACTCTGGGGTTTCCCTGTTCAACGGATTGTGATTGTTGTCAGTACGATTACAGCAAAGGGAAGAGTCATGAATCTGAAACTGACATTGGACAACCCATTCCAATTCCGACTCCAACTCCAGCCTTTTGTAATGCACAAAGACTTTGCACCAAAATTCCGGATAGAATCGAATGTCCTTCTTTGAAAATACATAGAAAATGAATATTGTAAAAACTATTGCAAGTATTTTTAAAAAAATTTCCAACTTTTAACTTTTGTCCAGGTGCAGCATTTTTTGTCTAATTTTGATGTTCTGTACTGTATTTTAAGTAAATTCATTTTATGTTGTAAAATAATATGTGAACATTTTGCTTATATCGAAACTTTTGTTTATTACCGCCGTTTTTCACAACAAAATAAAAAACTCGGCGTTGAACTGATTCAAATAAAATGTTTGAAGCAGCTTTTGTAGGAAAATGAAGGAGCTTTTAAAATTCCCCATAAATTTGGAAATTTATTGCACAGGATTTTTATGAAGTATTTGGACGCCGATTAAAAAAACTCGCTTGATAAATGAGCCACTGAATTGTCCAGATGATGAGTCCATTATAATGTCAAACATGAGTGAAAACTAATTGTTGTAAAATTCGCATCAGAAACCCACACAACAAAAAGTACATTTAATCCAGAGGTTTTGTTTTTACATAAAAAAGGCTGTAGTGCATTTATTCAATTGATTAGCTAAAATAATGGCATTATCATGGAATTTGATTTGAAACGATGGGGATGTGATTGTGTGAGACGGAATTTTCAATTTCCCCTGATCTCAAATCCTCATCTTTTTTAATTTTTCTATTTGCACCAGCTTCTTCTCCAGTAGAAGTTCCACTTCCAGTAGAATCTACAGAAGAAGAAGGTGAAGGCCCCGAACTAGAACCAGAACCAGAACCGGAGGAAACGGATAAGCCAGTGTGTATTGGAGAATTTCCAGGTTGATACGACGTCATTTCCACGTAACTCTCAGATCCTTTTGGAATAGTTGGGAAATTTTTAGGAGGGAAATCCACAGGAAATGAAGGGAAAATTGGAGCAAATCCAAATGGAAACATTGGCCAATTTGACGGATGTTGTTGTTGTTGTTGCATTTGTAGTTGTTGTTGTTGATTGATATTCTTATTATTTTGGACTCCCAGTTGGGAATTTTGAGGAGCTGGAGCTGCAAAAGGGAAAGGGAATTGAAATGGAAAGGGATGCATAAAACCGGGCATAAAACTCCAGGGAGAGGAAAATGACTGAAAAAAATGTTGTTGAAATTGTTCAAACTGTTTCTGCTGCTCTTTTTGAAATTGTTCCATCTGTTGGATTTGCTGCTCCATTTGTTTTTGCTCTTCCGGGGTTGGCGCTGGAATTTCCTCATTATTATTATTATTATTGTTTTTATTATTTTGGTCACTTTCTTTATTATTATTGTTGTTATTGTCGGTTGTTTTAGGATTCGGCGGGATTTGTATAGGGTCAGCAGGCCAATGGCCGCTCCAGGCGGCCATTTTGTTGTAACTCCAGGAATCAACCTAAATAAAAACAATAATATCAAAACTAAAGAAAAATTCATGTTTTGAATTTCCTGAAAAAAAGTCTATTACAAAATTACCATTTGACATGGAAATGACAAAGTTGTCCATGTAATTAAAATGCACA
>JAQGBI010000727.1:0-13274 GCA_034698325.1 Sminthurinus elegans | reverse complement strand
ATATATATTTTACCAGACATGTGATTGTGTGTGCAAGAGTTTAAAATGATTACTTCTATGCTCTATGCTTGTTTGTTGGATGAAAATATAGTGAATAAATGACAAGTTAAATAATTATAGTGAAAGAAATGTCACTTTGTGAAATTAAACGCAGAAGGACTTCATGGTCTCAAGTTTCAATCAATTTGATTCTTGATTTTGTTTGAATTGTGAATTTGTAAGCATTTCTTCTGATTAAAGTTGTAAAATAAAAAATGTTTGTCGTAAATCACAAATGGATGGATGTACTTTTGATATCATTTATATGATAGTGGGTTCTCTTGTTACTTTGCATTTGTAATGTTAACAATAATGTGAATTTGTAATCCTGGCATTCAATATATTTTTTGACATACATACACACAACACATAAATTTAGTGATACTTTTCTTTCTTTTAGTTACGCCGGTTCACTCTTGAATGAATCATATGAATCAATAGTCGTGAAAATATTAGGCAACATGTGCTTGTATATTGTGTATTATGATGTTATATAAATTATAAATGGAAAAAAAAATCATGAAAAGTACATTAATTGAATTTTTTTTTATTGTGTTTTCAGGTTGTCCAAACGAAGACTTTACTGGTATTCCATTTCCAGTATTAACTGATTTTAGTCCTGTAACACCAGAACAAGCCTATCTTACACTAGGATATTTTTGTAAGTGAAACCGCATTGCGTAATATTTTATACATATTATACTAAAATAAAACATATTACAAACTATTACCATGTTTTTTGCGTTATGGTTTTTATGCTATCAGTGCATTGAACAAATGACGATTATAGATAAGATAAGATAACACCAAGAGTGAAGTCATTTTTAAAAATACAAGTCCTACGATAATCTACTTTAACAATAATTATTATTATGAGGTGTTACAAATGTTTTACTATAAACAGTCTAATTGACCTCCGGTGATAATAATCATTGGCAATGTAAAGCAAACCGAGAAGAAACAAACAAAGTCATCATAATTATAATAATTGTACAAATGATCATTCCAGTCTTTTGTTTACTTGTCGTCTTTTGATGTCACGGTCAAAGTCATGTCGATATGTCATATGTAATAGGTAAAAGTAACAAGAAATCGATAGAGTTTCTACAAGTCGGAAACGCTTTCAATACAAGTACGAGTAGTCAAATAGATAGTAGGATAATTCAGTTTTCTCATGTGAATATTTAATACGTGCTTTATGTCAAGAAGATGGAGAAGGTATTTTGATCCTATCAA
The DNA here is from genome assembly GCA_034698325.1 of Sminthurinus elegans. NCBI lineage: Eukaryota > Metazoa > Arthropoda > Collembola > Symphypleona > Katiannidae > Sminthurinus > Sminthurinus elegans. The sequence continues at coordinate 11,999 of JAQGBI010000727.1, read as the reverse complement.
TCCGTCAATGGCAACTTGAATCCAAACGAATTTTCCAATAATTTTTGTTCTCGGGCTGACTTTTACTAGTTGAATTGGGAATAGGGAAAAAGAGTGCACGCATGATTAAGGATGCAAATATTGAATTACATATTGTCTTTCTGTTTTATCTTTTCCATTTTCATTCTGCATTGTGGATTTTTATGTCATAACTGCAGTACATGTGACTCATTGTACTGTCTACTGTTAGCCCCAGTGAAAAATAGAGTTGACTGGTTATTTCTCTCTAGTGTGGTATAAATTATCTAGTCTCAGTCAAGATTTCTCAAGGTTAGACTAAATATTCTCTTGACATTTCCTTTTTTTGTGTGCGTGTATTTTGAAATAAATAGTATTTTTTTTTTCAGTAAAAGTGTAATAATTCTTGCTCTTGTGTCATTTTAACTCTGACATCAAGTAGTAGTAATTGTTGTTTTATTGCGTGACAAACTAAAATGTGTATATATATGAAAAGTGTAGTTTAATGCTACGAATTTTCGTTCAGTTATGAATCTACAAGATACATATTTATAGCTTTGCCGTTTTGGTTTACATAATTTGTAATAGTATTTACATTAATACCAAAAGTGTGGTGGTTTCTGTGAAACGTGGAATTATATTTGATGGAATTGATTAATAAATTAAACAAGGCAACTGCATAATCATAATACAATAGTACACGATATTATGTGTTTTTGTACTAAAGGATTTTTTAGTACCTCCGTTTATGATTCATAAAGTTTAGCCTTCACACTCTGCGTTTGACCCAAAGTTCAATTATGATTTAAGTAGTGTTTTTACTCGCTCAAAGTCAGTGTGTTGTAATTTGTAATGATAATTCTTTTTCAAATATATTACCTGCTACCATTCCTGTGATTTCCACATCATTATTCTCTTACGTATGTTATATTTTGTTATGAATTATAAATCTCAATGATGAGCTTTTTTTCATTTAAAAGGAAAAAGTGGTAATGTGTTGTACAGTCTTTGCAATAAAACATCCCTTCAAAACTTTGAAATACATGTACAAAAAAGTCCATGACTTGTGATGATGAGTAGAAGCTTTAGAATGGTTCCATTCAACGTCAGATTGTCAGACTGATGTAAAATGTCGTAAATGAGATTCCTTTACGTTCAGTTTTCTACACAAAGCTAGTCGCAGCTCTGATTTTTTAACGTATTATTTCGTCTAGTTGTAATGTCAATATATGCTCATTTGAACTACACAGTGCGTACTTCTTAGTTTTTCATAAGTATTATATTATGATTTAACAGTTTTCGGTTCATATACCATTATCAAATATTGGCACTTAGAGCGAATAAACTGAATCGTAATAATTATTATTATTTCTCCAAGTGCTTCATAGAAACCATGTTAATAGTGAGATATTAAAATATTATTTTGAAGTAAATTTCGCTTTTGCAATTGATAAATACGTAGCGATGTAAATTCTAAACTTGATGTTTGTAGGCTGGCTACTTTTCAAGTTAAACTTTACTGGTGGACTTCATTTAGATGAAAATGAGAAAGGATTTATGTATTTTTGTCTTTTTTATAATCCGGATATCCGGAGTGTCTGTATGTGCAGCAATCATTTTATGAATTGAATGTACATATATCATTTCGCATTTATACAGAAGCTCATGTTCAGTGTAATGATATTGTTTTATAATATTTATTCATAAATTATACATTGTACGGTAATGTACACTGTGTGTAGTATTGTATTTTGTGTGTACATTATGCTATTCATCAGTTGTATGAATATAGTATGCTGCATTCAGCATCTTTTCGTCTTGAATATATTATTACTCATAATACACTTGCTTTTATATGCGTGTGTGAGTATGCACAGAAATACAGAACTTTTAATGGGATTCAAAGAATAAATTCTAGTTATCTTTGTGTGACATGTGATTATTACAGAAATAATAATGTTCTTCCAATGAAAATGACTATTTTCTAGTTTGTATAATTTTTCAAGTGCTTAAAAATCTTAATGTACATTCATTAGTAAAATGAAAAACATAAAAGTACACATAATAAACATGTGCACAATTATACAAAAGTGTGTGTAAATAATTGATATTACAATACAAAGATATTTTTACCTATACAATTTATAAATTGCTACTGGTTTAAACTTGTTCAAGCTGATTTTTGTATAATTATTAGTACTTACGTTTATCAATGACTTTGTGGAAGTCTTCAGGTCGATGATTCTGAATTCTGACCAACGAACACTTATATATTTTTTTTTAGAGTATACTATAAAGATTTTGCATAATTTGCTTGAACAAGAATAATAGAAGACCAGTACATTCTTAAACAAATATACAATGACGTATTATTATGATAAAGAAGATTATGCCATTTGGATCCGAATATTATATTATTGTGTTTTAATTTGTATGCATAATATATACATATATGTATATGCATACATCTTGTGAACCAGGAGGAAAATAGTATAAATTCCAGTCATTATATAATTATATCTATGAGTTTCTGACGCATACTGGAAATACTTGAAAAATTCAGCATGAGCTTCATCAAATAGATCCATTTGCATAATAAAGAAGGACGTATTAACTCGTGCTTGTATACTAACTACGTCTACGACTACTGTACGCAAAATAAGGCCATTATTATAATTTGGTATTTGCTAAATTTAGGAGTGTAGAGTAGTAAGCTGTAAAACGTGTAGAAGATACACATTTTTAAAAGACATGACAAAAACAATAACAATGGTTTTTGAGAAAACAACAAAATACTGTCGCATGTATTTCAGCTAGATTTTTTATGTGTGTGTATACAATATGTCAAATTTAAAATGTAAACTGATTTCATTGCTTCAGTCAAAGGAACAATAACAGTAATAATTATCATATTATTATTACGTTTGGAAAATATCTATATACATGTAATATTTCATGAAACCTTGTGTTGCTTCTTCCTCATCTGTGCTAATTGTAAAAGTATGAAACATACTTGAAAATTTAACTATTGAATTTTCTTGAGCTGTAGGGTATTATAGCTGCGATCAGTATAATATATTATATTTAATACATTCTTTATTCTATTCTTTGTCAATCGAAAACATGTTTGAGAATGTATATATATTATATATATATATAATAATATAATATATTAAAAATGAGGTGTGTAATGTGTAAATGAAAGGAGATAATTTATCTAAGTACCTATAGGATAATATATTATAATATGTAGAATGTAGAGACAATAATATAAAGGAGTCATTAAAGTGTAATCTTTTTGGAGCTTTGAATATATTTTATACATTATATAGATATTGTTATAATTTATCTTCATTAGTTTCGGACTATAGTCACTTGGCAACACCTCTTTACCCCACACAAACACTGAAAATTTTAACATTGAACCTGATGGGGCATTAAATATTTACTTCCTATATCCTCTATCTCAAAAGAGTATAATAATATAGTAAAATATACAGTTTGCCTGGATTCAAATAAGGGGGAAAAGTTTATAGGGTCTATAGGTGATATTGAAAAGTGAGAAAAGCTCTATACTTTTGTATAAAAACATCGAAATGTTTCAAAATTCTGAATACGTAATAAATAAAAATACAGTTATTATTTTTGTATGTGAAACATTATTTTTGTACACGTTTTATTTTTACAAAAAGTATATTTTTGAATTTTTCACACATCCGCCGTCAACTTGAATTAAATGGAATAAGAAATAGTATCAAAATATTACTAAAACAACTTACACTTCTTTAATTATAGCTAGTAGCTATTATAACATTATACAGCCTAGACAATATTAACTATCTTGTGTGAGTCTAAAGTCTAAAATTGAATTGGGGGGAAAGTATATATTAGCATTTCTGGGAGCTACACAATAGTCACAAGACAACAAATAAATATTCATAAATGGAAACTGGCGAAATAAATGAAACAGTTTATGCTCATATAATTGCTGACCATGAATCTTCTTTAACTACAGTGTTGAGTGGCCAACGTGTGTCTCAGATGACAAAAACATTCTCGGACGTTGATGCGTTGCAAAGGCTTCTTGAAGAGGTAAGTTTTTCTTTTTTACTTCATGCATGTTATATTATATTATACTTATTTCAGCAATATGCATTATATATTTAATTAAAATACTCCTTCCGTCTCTTATGAATATTACTAGTTACTAGACACTGCGTTTTCTTAAAGTTCCATTATCAGGCTAAGGTCTGCTTATGTGTATCACACATTTTTACGATTCCCATTTTTTGTACAAACTTTTTTACCTTTTTATTTTTTTTTAATCTTATAACTTATTTATCGTTACCTTTTTAACCTAAACCTCGAGTAAATCTAGAAGGAAAAGTCTTGTATAGCTAGACAGAGACAAAGAGCCTTTGAAATATCTTTGTCTTGAATTTTACATGAAAATAATACAGTATACATGCTCATTGTGTATTATCTTATTTTGTATTTCTTATGTTATCCACTGAAAATCAATTTTAAAAACTTTCTTATATTAAATTAAAGTGTAAAAAATGACGGTATACGAAATTCTACTGAATTTTATATAAATTATTAAGTATGTAGATAATAATTTTACTAGAATTCTTTCATTAATAATAACATTTGAATATTAAATCTTATTGAGACTTTTTTGTATTTATTTATTGCAGAAAGAGAAAGATTTGGAATTGGCAGCACGAGTAAGTGTGCAATTATTATAACATTTGTCTCACATTTATCTATTCACTTTTACTTTTGATGCATAATGTACAATATATTTTTGGTAATTGGTTTTTATATTTGTCATTTTTTATTCTAATTTAGATTGGACAACAACTGCTAGAACAGAATAGAAGTCTAGAGGATCGTGTTACATTATTGGACACAGAAAATCGTGAAAGTCAAGAGACTCTCACCCAATTAAAACATGAACTAGTATTCAAATCACAATTGCTAGAACTTTACAATGACTCTTGCAATAGCGAAGACAATAGTAAGGCCGGTAAGTATATTTTGCCTTTAAAACTGGATTTTCATTTTATAAATCAAAAGAGTTTATCTTTTTGTATAAATTTCAACTCCAATTTCGTGACGTTGTAATATAATATGCCTGTATATAATGTGTTATTATTATTTAATGGTGAATAAAGGAACGCCGATCGATCGGATTGGATCGGTCGCTTCGGTCCTGGAAAGGCGAGTGGTTACACTTGAGGACGAAAATCGACATCTTAGGGCTGAAGCATGTCGTATAGTGGAGGATGTAGAAAAGACTGAAGCGGAAGAAAAATATTTAGTAGATAGGACACTGCAAACTTTAGGTATACAATATAATAATATATTATACAAATAAACAAAATCGTCGAAATGACTGAAAAAAATTAAATATGGACTTAAAAGATTAATCTTGACACTTTATTCTTATTCTATATTTACAGCGGAAACAAATTCTAGGGTAACATTGATGAGTGATGAATTACAGAAAAAGACAGAAGAATCAGCAAATCAACAAGAAGAAATTGTCATACTTTTAGAAGAAGTCAAAGGTTTACAGGAAGTAAATAAAGAACTCTTGGCAGATAATGTACAACTCACACAAAGTTTAGAAACTCTTCAATCATGTCAAACTGAACTTGCAAGTGAATTGTGCGAACTCAAGGTAATTTTTATCTTCTTTTGTTTTGATTTCTTTATCTACGAATAACATTTTATATCGCCGGTGAACTTTTGAAAACGGACAAAGCTAATGTTAAAGACATAGGCTTTGTCCGTTTTCAAAAGTTCACCGGCGATATGATAATGTGTAATGTCTAAGAGTCTGCACTATTTAATGTTTATTATAATTGCTCACACAGGATAATTATGTGGAGGTAGTTGCAATTCTAAAAGAAACACAGGATCAATTAAAAGAAGGTACTGAATACTCTTTGATGATTTTTAAAATTTCTAAAAAGACGTAAAGAATCAATACTATGGCTTTTGAGTTTATGATTTATGATGGTCAAATTGTTTATTTTACTCTTTTTATTTAGCTCAAAAACAACGAGAGTCTGGTATGGATGTTGTGTCTGTCTTTGATTCTCTTGCCTATGAAATTGAGAGTTCCGTCGCTCGACAACGAGGGAAAAGTAAGAAATTAGATATGGTTCATGTTCTATAAAACTTTTGTAAATGTAATAGTGAATACTAATCCTGTGTTTTTTTTTTTTTTTTTTATTAGATGATTATTTTCGACGTACCTTTGATACTGTTAGATGTGCAAATAATAAACTTCAAGATGGGAATTTATCCAGCAGTATGTTTTCTATTATTTCAAGATATTATTTGAAATGTCGTATGATTATTCAATGTCAAAGTTATGAACAATGTGTGTGTGTATGAATGTGTTCTAAATTAGTTTGATTCTGTTTTGAAATTTTTTAGGTGCATTAATGTCCTCTGCATCTTCATTAGGTTATCACTCCTTAGCCGGTACTATTTTCAGTTTTTTATATGTAGTACATAAAACATATATATATATTTACATAATAACCTCTCATATCAAAGTATATTTTAGTCTATACATGTAGAGTAAAATTTTTATTTTTTGTTATATTGCAGGTGGTTCTTCAGGTTTATCCTCTTTGGACTCCTCACAGGATGTTTCTAATATGAGTTTAGTAAATTCATGTCAAGCATTGACAATCTCTGGGTCAGACCTTGGTTCTTCTATCTGTCCATCACCTAATGGCTCTACTCCAGCATCCGACAAGTATAATTGGAGAATACCTGAAAAACTTCAAATTGTGAAACCATTAGAAGGTTCATCAACACTACAAGGTTAATATATAATAAATACACAAATGTACAAATCATGATGTAAGGACATTGTGGCTAAATTACTGGAAAATTCAATTGCTTTGTATCTGTATGCAACATTTTATATTATACGTATATATGCAGATAATATAGAAAGTAACCTTATAATTTTTTTTTTTTTCATTTAGTATGGAGTGCTTTAGCAACACCAAATCTAGGGAATTTATTAGATCAAAGACCAGGTGTGCAGACGAGAGCTGAGAGACCTGTGAGAGAAATAGGGATGCAGAATATGTTATCTCTTACAGCACCTGAAACCACCACCTTACCCAATATTGTGTCTACACCGACCGTGTATACGTTTACAACTACATCAACACAATGGAATAGAAGAGATTCTACAACAACGGTCTACTCTTCTGATTTATCCAATATTTCTACTTGTTCCCTTGCATCGTCTTGCAGGTCAGGTAGTCCAACACCTTCAACAAGTAGTGTAATTAGCAATAATCCAGAATCAGAATTTGGAGTAGCCAAACATGCCATATACCTAAAATGTGAAACCCCACAAAACTCACCAAATTTTGGAAATTCTCGACCTTCATCTCCAACTCAAAATGTGGAAACGAACAATCGTACTTTTAAAAGTAAGTTACAAATATTTCTTAAAAATCTATATTATTATGTCAATTAAATCTTAAAAGTATGTTTCTTCTTCTTTACCATTTTTTTTTTTTTTGGCTATTTTAGGCTGAATTTTTACATACAGCTTAGATAGTTTGCTAGCTAAAAAGTAGATATTTTAGTAGATGTTTTATATTTTTAAAAAAAGTTAGTTATAAAGTCCGAATTTATAAACCAAAACTCATTTATATTCAGAATCATTGAAAGACAAAGAAAAAGGTAACAAATTAGAATTATTAGTGTTCATTGGAATTTATGAACCAAAGTATGGATAGCTATTATGATCCATTTGGAGCATTAAAGTTTTTATACATTATAATAATAACAGAATGGCTAATGTATCATTAATCGATATTTTTTCATTTATTTCTGTTAAAGAGAAAGTCTAGAATAGTTAATAATTTATTGAATGTATGTGTCTTATTTGAAAAAGAAAGTGGATTTATCTTTGCGAGATTTTTTTTCCAAGATTTTGACATGCACTTGATACTTGATTGTTTTTTTTTTTTAGTAGTATCTAGAATTCAAATTAATTTTGGAAATGACTGATTGATTATGATTGCATGCTTTTATTGCTTGGAGAAATTTAATATTTTATTATTAATATCTTATAATTTCAATAGCTTTATTCAGCGTGTACGAAACTCTTGCAAGTACAATTGGTGGTTTTGGTGGTCAATCTTCTAATTCAAAGTCTGAGTTAGTCAAACCAAAGGTATGTGTGTCCACTTCATCCTCTCAATTCTCAACACCTATTTCTTCTTCTTCCATTGCTTCTCAATCGCAATATCAGAAACAGTCGAGCGTTCGTGCGGCTCACGACCAAGAAAATACACGAATCCAATCGAAAAAGTCAAAGGCCTAATTCTCTACTCTAAGAAAAGTAACAAGTTAATTATTTTTAATGTGAACCTGTGGCTTCTCAATGTAGATTCTTTTTTAGTTTCACGTTTTCGTGTTTTTTTTTTTTTTGGAATGTTCACAGAGTATTAGTTTTTGCTTTTGACGCACTTGGATTTGTTTGTATTCACGAGTTTTTTTTGATACTGTATCATTTTTATTTAATCCTGCCAATGTTCAGATGTTGTTCAACATTTTTATTACATCCCAAGGCTTTTTACAAGTAGTTTCTTTCCCGTTTTTTTTTCCTTTTGTTATTATTATTATTTGAGTAGATTGAAATGCGTATACATAATTTGAAGCTCTGTATAACATGAAGTCGTCTTATTAAATGAATACTGTAACTACCATAATATTATACATTTAGAGTTTCGTATAAACATAATTATACAACAAATAGTAAAGCCATGAACTGTTTTCTTATTTTTATTTTGTTCAACTTGAAAACAGAGTAATTATTATTATTATGTTCCATATTATTTATGTTGAAAGAACAAAATTCAGAGAAAAATGCTGAATTACGACCACCAATGTTTTGTACTTTGAGTTTTAATTATTTCTTTTTGATATAAAGCAATACTAACTTGTGTTTTTTTTTCTTGTCGTTTATTTTCAGAAATATGACTTAATGTCGAAGATTAGTTCCTTTGATTGTACTCTTGGTCCTCAATCATCATCATCACCAACGGGTAGTAATAATCTAGAAGATTTTTTCAGTCGTTACTAAAAACTCGAAATACGGTAATTTTCTTTAAGTAAAATAAAGTCTGCCATCGTTGTTTTCGCTTTTAAAACGTAGTTCAAATACTTTTTCTATATATTATATCGTTTAAGCTTTCGCAATAATAAAATATAATCGACGAAATAAAAACAAAATAGTACACTACTGTACTATATGTATGATGCTACTATCATCCAAAAAAAACGGACACTTGTAATTGTTTTTATAATATTTTGAAAGGGACAAGAATAATTACTATATTGATGGAAAAAAATGTTATACTAAACTATACTCTGTTTTTTGTTTTGCTAACACAACATCACTATGATAGTAAGTTGTTTTGACAAAAAATGAACAACAGTAATAAATATAATAAATGTAGAAAAGACCTGGTAAAAAACTCAGTAGATGAAGTATATTTAGTAAAGTAAAAAGTTATATGTAAAATCTTGTATTAAAATACATACTATATTATGCATTTTATGTGATAAGTAGTGAATGGACGGGAGGTGTGTGTGTACAGAACAAATGTATATTTACAACAAAAACTCGAAGAAAAATGAAAAAAATCAAAGAAGAAATATATATATATTAGATCGAGGTAAATTACGTACATAGTACATATTACGGATACGGTTACTAACACATATAACCAAGAAACAAAACTAATTACCTGTAAAAGCAACTTGCTGCCTAAAAAAACCTAGAAATTGCATGCTCCTATATATAATATATATATAATCTTTCGGGAAGGGGGGTTAAAAATAATAATGAAAAGGAATTATTACTCTATTATAAATTATAGGCGTTATTTTAAGAACCATAAGAAACATATATAAAAAACAGTTTAAAAACGCTTAAACACCTATTTCTAATTAAACAAAAATCTAAATATTATACAAATAATATATTAAAAAGTTAAAAGTATATATATTTATGTCGTGTGAAAGATATATTATTATATTATAAAATTATAATGTTCGATCTCGATTAGATTGCTTGCCAAACACACACACACACACACACAAACGGACATAATCAAAATTCAACATGAATTCAAAAATCTTTTATTCTTGATGCAATCAAAAATGTTAAACATTAATGATTATTACATATGAATCTGAAAAGGCATTTCAAAACCTTTGGATTACAGTTAAAATTGAAGACTTATTAAAAATCATTAAACTACGATGAACGCAATCGATTACAAAAATCTCAAGCTGTGCTATCTTTTGTTTACCAAGCGTATACTAAAAAAAAAAGTTATTATTCTCGTTTCATATGTGTAAAAAATTTGGAATGACGTTTGTGTTCACGAGAAGACATTTATATATTACATATATTATATGAAACACAAAAATGCCCAAGGTACCTAAATTGTTAGCAAAAAAACGGAGCTTAGAACTCACATGTATATTATAATATAGTATGTTATGTAACTTAATGGCATATATATTATTGTATGCATCGCTCCTCACAAAATTGCAACCTACACTGTATTTGGTGCTTTTCTTGTTTTCTTTTTGCGAATCAGGAAAATGAGAAACGTCTCATAAGATTATTGATTATTGAATATTATATTCGACAGTATTATCGATATTTTATGAAATTGTTATATATAATATAATATATATTTCTCAATCGAGAAGAAAATGGTACTTCATATTTGAAGAGAAAAAGTACTTAAAATTAGCTACACATTATGTAGCCTATTGCTTTAAAAGATTTACATTATGTTGAAAAGTATATTGTATAAAAAGCGATAATATTATCTACGTCTATTACATAAAATAAATTTGATTTAGTGCTTCCACGCTTCTAAAACAAGTACATGAGTAAAAGAAAAAAAAATAATATGTATAATATATCAAACTAATGGTAAAATAATAGTATACAAATTATATTATAATTAATATTGATTGGCAGTATGAAAATTTGGTTAAAAAATAATAATATATGAAATAGTTTTAACAATATACGCATTACACATGATAAAATGTAATATGTACATAACTTAAAAACCTTACTGGTAATTATCTATATAGTCACGATTATATTGTAAAACGGTAAGAAACATTTTCTGTACATATATGAAAAATGTATGTGTTCTTTTGTTACCCCGTTTCAAGATCACGTTTACATAGTCAATGTTTTCATTTTCAATTACTGTTTACACAGTTTTTATAGTGCTCATGAGATATGTACCATACACCAAGTAATTATTATTATTATTACTATTATTTATTCGTAGAAAAATGCTATAACTAATAATTTTATAAGGGAAAATTTACTAGACTTGTCTGAGAACATAATATTGTTTGTCTACAAAAGCCATAATATTAATATAATATAAAATTGATCTATGATATGTGTATGGGTAGTGAAAATCAGTTACAAAAGAAAAGTGTATCCTGACAAAAGCATTAAAATTTATAACATGTTGTGTTGAATTACAAATTACAAAGAATGTTATGTTATTTTTATTTGTGAATAATGTATACCTATGTAAATTTTGAACCTATTTTATTATTATTATTTCTTTTTTTAGCTTTAAAATGTGTGTAACTATATAATGTATACACTATTTCAGATGATGATGGAACTGTATATATTATGATATAATGCTTATCCGTTATCATATGTTGTATTACGACGACTGCAAAAACTTCTACTAAGAAAAAAATCTTTATTTTTTGCTCTGTCTGTCATTTTATAAAATCATAAACATGAAAAGAATGTACTATTTAACATTCAAGTTGTGTATGATGTATTATTTTCACTGCTCTTTTACATTGTCTTTCAATTCCATTTATATTTTGTAGTATAAACTTTTAATTCCAATAATAGAGATGAGAATTATTGTAGACAAAAA
>JAQGBI010000726.1:0-13275 GCA_034698325.1 Sminthurinus elegans | reverse complement strand
CACGACTTGGTAAATTTAGCAAACTTTGGAATTTAAATTGATTTATATACAGTCTTTGAGCTCCAAGACGTACACGCGTCATGTCTGAAACGTTTAGTGCGGATTTACAAGACTTTGAACTACCGGAAACGGAATCGGAAGTTCGAGTTGATATAAATAACAATGACATTTATGTACCAAATAAAAATAGTATGGATGAGACAAGCCTTGATGAGGATGAAAAAGAATCACCATTACCATTGAACCTTGCACCACAAATAGAATCAAAGCCAGAATCAGTCGTAGAAGAGCAAGAAGAAGAAGAATTGGATAAAATTGAGAAAACACTGCTACCTGAATCTAATGAATTGGTAGTCGATGAAATGATTGAGAATGATCAAAAAATGGATGAAATTTGTAAAGAAGAGGATATGAAAGTAGGAAAAAAGGAAAATTTGGAGGAAACCGATATCATAGAAGAAGATGATGAACATGATGATGATGAAGTTGGTCAGGAACAAGAAGAAAATTTCGAGGATAATGGTACAAACATGTTTTGTCATATATATGTCATATATATATATACTTAATGAATACTCGGTCATGTACACATGTGTTTGTATGTGTATACTTCATGAGTGTAGCATCAATTTCCAATAATTAAGAAAAAACATTTTAGAAACTAAACGAGTTAGTTAAAATTTTCAGAAACCTCAATCGAACGATGGAATAGCTTAAAAAAGAGGACACTAGAGATGAAAAACGTGGCTTTGTCCTGCTCAACATTTTTACATCCAGAATACAAAGGTTTGAGACCGCATCAACTTTTACTTACTAATTACTGCTAATTTAAATAATACTACAGTGTGACTTTTGAGTCTTTTCATTTGATCCACTCTATTTTATAGTTATTGAGCGACTAGATGACATTTACAAATTTATGGAGAGTAAAGGTAATCATCCTGGGTCATCCGACTTTAAAGATGATATCCGAATTGTTGATGAAAGGATGCAACATGTTAATGAACTTGTTGGAAAAGCAATTGACAATTATTTGGGTAATACAAAAGTTGAATGTAAAAGTGTTTGCAGACATTTCTGTGGAATGTGGAAAACAATAGCAGTTTTTGTAGGAGTGGTCATATTTGCCTTTGTTATTGGTGAATTCGTAGTCTAAAAATATATATGTGCTGCATGTAATATGTATTTTATATTATGCCTTTCTTTTTTTAATTATTCATTGCTCATATTTTATCATGTTTCTCTCTTGTATATATGTTTTTGAAATTCTCTGAATAAAAATTACAAAATATCACGAAAAAACTCGAGTTTTTTTTCCCTATTGAGCATTTTTTTCTAAGAACTATGCATGTAATTATAAGTACACACTATAGTAAATATATTATGTACATATAGCCAAGCATAGACGCCAGCCAAAATTCAAACCACGTCAAAGTTCATTTTCGTGTTTCGTATAAAGTTAATTGTTGTTGTCATTAAAAACAAAGGACTTGTTCGGTAAGTACACTAATCTGTTCATTTTATTTAATTACTTGAAGTATTGAATTTGATCATTTCTCATTTACTACTCATTTAACTGTAGTTCAAAAGCTGTTTAAAATCCATCCAAAAAATTTCGTATGCTTTGACTTTTTTTATACTTTTATACAAAAGAGTTTTTTTGTTTGATTGTGTTTCAACTAAAATTCTATTATTATATTGTTACAAGTTGTGTATAATATATTTTACAATAATTATTTATTATTTTAGTAATTTTATTATTGAAAATGTATAAAATTTGAACAAGTAGTGTCTATTTCGTTTTCAAGCGGTTTCATGACCAATGAAGAATTTGTGTGTATATAATAAATATATTTTATTATTATGCCATGTGCCGTTCTGAAAATGAGATTTTACAAATCAAACCATTTTAATTTTACACTTTTTTTTTGTTGTTGTAAACAATAATATAATCATGATTAACAACAAATGTATTAGGATTTGAACAGTGAGATTATAATAGTTTTTTAAATTTTCAACATTTCATTTTTCTTTCTTCTTCTTTTGTGTTTTTATAGACAATATTTTAAGAAACACGATGATGTTCATGGAAGATGATGATTTGTTAATTGGAGAAACAATAGAAGCTTCAGTTGAGGTAAACAAAAGCATTAATAATAATAATAATAATAATAATGATAATGATTTAAGTATATGTTTGTAGTCATTATTATTATTATTTTTGCACACCACCAGTGTCATTACTATCACTTGTTATTGTTCTTAAAATATATATTGTCAACATTCCGTGTGTGTGTGTACATTGTTGACGGAATCAAATTAATAAAATAATACATAACAATAATAATCATTTTTGTAATTTCTACTATTTTCTAATTTCTTTCAGGTGACGTCTGAGCCCTTGTATTGTATTTGTCAAGAACCATGGGATAAACATAATCGAAAATTTATGATAGAATGTAATCATTGTCGTGATTGGTTTCACGGGTCTTGTGTTGGCCTTCAAGAACATGGTACATATAATATAATAGAGTATAGAGATTAGAGAGATATAGATCAATATCATATTATTTATTATTGTAGTTTTTTTTTTATCTATTTAATAATAATAATGCGTTTTTACTTGAGTACAAAGTTTCAAGTAAATAAAAAATTTGATTTTTATTATAAAAACAAATTTTTTTTTAGAATCTCATGACATTGAGAAATACCATTGTCCAAAATGTGTACCGATTTCAGGACCATCGCAAAGTATGATACATTATTTATCTCTCATTATACAAAACAGTTATTTAGTTGTATAATGTGTTGCTTTGTTGTTTTATGAATCATGAACATTTTTAGGTGTAATATTAACAGTTTAATTAAGTAGATGGTTTTTTTTTGTGTGCTATAATATTTTGATAATACTTACATAATATAGTACATAGTTTTATTTTCTATTACTTGCTAATTCAATAATAATTATTATTATCATTTTACCACAGACACAATTTTGATGAGTTATTTTAAAAATCACATTTTCTAAAAAAAAAAAAAAAAAAATCTGTAGACAGAAGTATAATGCACTACCAATATAAAATATTATATCAAAATAACATGTTCCTTGTTCAATTTTGAAAAAAACAAAAACCGAAACAAATGCACGTTTTATAATTTAATTATTCTTTTGCATTTTCTATAACATAGTTAGTTTTTTTTTCTTTGGTGTCTGGTATTTCTGTGACTCATAGTCTCTTTGTTTGTTTTTCTTTTTCTTTCTTTCTTTATACTGTACTGGGCTTGTCTTGTGAAATGAAATTGTGGAAAATCATGTACAATATACATAGATAAGGTTGTTATAAACTATCATCGACATGATTATGCAGATAAAGATGCTAAAGCAAAACCAATTCAAGCTGGGACTGAAGTTTTCATTCAAAAATTGAAAGAAAAGGATTTCTCAAGGTATTTTACTTAAAATTTTAAATAAAAGATAAATAATATACTTGATAAATAATAGTGGAAATAATTATATGTACAATGTACAATATACTTAATACTTTTTATACACAGCATATTATTTTAAAATAATAGTTATTGTTGGAATGAATTTATTGTAAAAATATTATGGTTATCTCTTCTTCTTTCTTTTTTCAATTACAGCTCTGATGATGTCGTAGTTAAAATGAGAGGGAATACACTTACTCTTCCTTATTTGACAAAAATGGGATTTAATAAACCCATTTTAGTTGAAAATACAGATGGTTTAGATTTACGAGTACCCCGAGATACATTTTCTGTCAGAGATGTAGAAAAATATGTAGGTTCTGATAGAATATTGGATGTCATTGATGTTCAACGTCAAACTGATGTAAAAATGACTATGAAAGACTTTGCTGACTACTACTGTTCACCAAATAGAAGTAAACTCTACAATCTAATCAGTTTGGAATTTTCAAAAACTCAATTAAGTAGACTAGTTGAAGCTCCATATATTGCAAGACGTTTGGATTGGGTACAAACATGTTGGCCCAAAGGTTTAGATGAAGAAGTTGCCCAAAGACCCGATGTTCAAAAATATTGTTTAATATCAACCAAAGATAGTTATACAGATTTTCATATTGATTTTGGAGGAACTTCCGTTTGGTATCATATCCTTTCTGGAGAGAAAATATTTTATCTTATTGAACCCACAGAAGAAAATTTGGCTTTATATGCAAAATGGATGGCTTCAGTGGATCAATATGAATCATTTTTTGCGGATTCGGTTGATAAGTGTTACAAATTGTGTTTGAAAAAGGGACAAACACTATTTATTCCTACAGGTACGTACAGTATAATATAATATTTCTTGATGTATTTTGTATTTTTATAAACTAAAAATTGTTCCATTATTATTATTATTATTACTATTACTATTAATTAATATAAAATGTAGTAGGTTAAAATTTAATACATCATGATAATATAATTTTTTTTAAAAATATATATGTAGGATGGATTCATGCAGTTCTTACTCCAGTTGATTCATTAGTATTTGGTGGCAACTTTCTTCATTATTTAAATATGGATCTACAATTACAAATATATGAAATTGAAAAAAGATTAAATGTTCCAGAAAAATATCTTTTCCCTCAATTTGAAACTACACATTGGTTTGCAGTGGATTCAATTGTTAATCAAATTCAAGGTTTAAATAAAAGTTCAAATGTACCAAGACACATATTAACAGGAACTAAATCTTTACTTCGTCATTTGAAGTTGTGGAGTTCTGAAAAATTAATAGCTGGACCGAGTTCT
This sequence comes from Sminthurinus elegans, assembly GCA_034698325.1. Lineage (NCBI taxonomy): Eukaryota > Metazoa > Arthropoda > Collembola > Symphypleona > Katiannidae > Sminthurinus > Sminthurinus elegans. Next base: position 8,493 of record JAQGBI010000726.1, on the reverse strand, counting down.
GTTGGAAAATATCGACGTGAATTTATTCCTCCAAATATCAATATTGAACGATTATTAAAGGATTTAATCAAAGAAATTCGTATTACAGAAAAACGAATGATTGCCTTACCAACTTCAAAACTTGAAGAAAAATCTCTAGGAATTAAAACATGTGGAATAGTTCAACAAAAACAAAATGGTACAGAGAGGATTGAAAGTGAAAATAGTGAAAAACGTAGTAGTGTTCCAAACTCAAAACAAATTAATCCGTCCAAAGAAGAGAAAATGTTTGAACCAGTTGATAAATCAGAACGTAAAAAATCCAAACATTCCCATCATCGTCACCGTCATCATCACCGACATCATCATCATCATAAATCTTCAAAAGATAGTGGTTCAGAATCTTCAAAAGTTACTCCAATAAAATTAAAAATTTCTGTAGGGTCTGCTAGTTCCAGTCCTCATTATATTTCAAGTCCTCATCACGCTTCCTCAGTGAGTCCTGCATATTCAACATCTACGTGTAGTAGTATAACTAGTAGTAGTATTCATCAATTTCCTCTCAGTTCTAATACTAAATTAGTCTCATTGAATGAAACATCATCTTCCTCCCTCCTCTCACCAAAACATCATGGTGAAGAAGATGGATTCAAAACTGATGGTAGTAGTAGTAAAGATCATTTACCAAAATTACGTCTATCATTATCTTCCTCTGGAGAAACCGTAAAGATTGTTGATGATTCTGATATTCAAGACTCGGATAATTTGTATATTGATTCTGATCATGATAATTTAAAAATTGATACGGATGAAGAACAAGAACAAAAAAAACAAAGATCCCTTTCTCACAGTAAACAAAGTCATAGTCATTCAAAATCCAAGAGACATCGAAAGAACAAAAATAAAAAGAATGAGAGAAACATGACAATTGATGATGTTTTAGCTGGAACACTTGATAATATCAATGAATTATTTAAATCTTCTAAATACAACGAAAGAATTGATGCATATACAAAGTAAGTTTTTTTTTTTTTATGATACATGTTTTGATTTATACTTAGTATTTTACTTCTTTTTTTTTTTTTTTTACTATACGTTTTATTTTTGTACCATGTACATATTATTATGTACCATATCATTATGTTGTTGTGTAGTATATTATTCATGTGTAAATTATATACATGTATATGTATATATATTTCTTTTTTTTGAAAAAAAAACAGGAATAGTTCTCCAATGGTCAAAGAATCATTTCAAGATATGTTGGCAATGGGTGAAGGATTTGAGACCGGTAGGAAGGGAAGAAAGAGAAAGTTCAATTCTAGTCAAGTAGATGTCTTTGATTCTATTGAAAAAGTTCATCAGGATGATGATTTTAGTAAGTCGCAATAATATTTTTAAATCATAAAAATTATTGTTGTTAATAAGAAGAAAATAAGAAGAATGTATGGGAACCCAAAACCGGTGCATAGTATGCTATATGCTATATAATTTTTGTTTCAATATTTTAATGATATAATTAGTATATCTGCCGCTGACTGCTGATGATGATGAAAGAGGTTCCAAAAGATCAAAATCAAAAGTAGATGATGATGAAAGTAAGTTTTTTTTTTTTTTAAACATTCATGGTATAAAATTATTAATTATTTACTATTACTTACAAGCTAATACATCAGTAATAAATACCTATATAATTACCTCAATAGTTTATGTCTCTTTCTGATAGTTTTCCATGTAAATAATTTTAAATAAACCTTTTATTTTTTCTCTTTAGTGTGGACTCCTAGAGCAAAAGTCGGTGTCGTAAGAGAAAGAGATCGTAATCCTAAAAGACAAGGTGCAAAGCGAGAGCACGTAGAAAAAGGATTAGAGAAAGCTGCAGCAAAACTTGCTTCTCTTCCTCAAAAATCTCAAAAACGAAAGTACAAAACTCAAAAGAAGACCAATTTAGTCTCTTCTGAAAAATCTAGTGGAACGAAGAAATTGCATCCATTAGAACCATTAGTGTCATCAAAAAATATTTCCACTATTTCAAAACTACCAGGAAATAAACCTATTGCAAAACCAGCTTCCTACCGATTTTTTGATAGCAGTGGAAAAGTGAAAGTTTTAAAATCAAAATTAGGAATCCGGGATGTCATCAAAAGATTTACAAGATAAGTTTATACTATAGTCGATTTTAGTGTAATTACAATAAATAATAATAGTATAACATTTAAAGCTAGGTTGTTGATATTTATATATATCTAATATAATATACACCATCACCAGTGACTAGAATTCAAATTACAATTTTATAAGGTAATCAATTACTACTGAACTGTTAGGTACCTTCAAATTTATCATTAGACTGTATTATCCATATATATATACACAACTATAAAATTACCGATAATTTGAGATTGTGGCCTTCCTTTTTCTTAAACAAATTCTAATCTCTCTGTATAATACGATATACGATTTATAGTATTATATATTTATGGTGTTGATTCAAATTCGCATGATTCATATGAACAACCACTATTTTGAAATTTACAAGTACTATCGTTTTACAATCTTAATAATAATAATTATTATTAGTGTTATCACCGAGTATTTTAACTCTCAACTTTGAACTGAATTTTGTTTTTGTTTTTTAGGGATGAAAGATTTATGATTTATCTACGTACTTTTATATTTATATTGCTTATTTGTTAGCCTTAGTTGAAGATAAAATTATAATACTATTATATATTATATAATTAACAATATAAAACGCAGACAAGGTCGGTTATAAAATGAATACGATATATATTTACATATATACATTACCAATAATAATGGTGAAAAAAATTGAATAGGAACAAGATTATAATGTAATAATGAATATTAAGTTCACTATAATATATTTATTTATAAAATGTAAACCAGGGTTTAATATTGCTTTAGTTTGCTTTGCATTGAGAGTTGATATTTAATAGGGTATAATATTAAATGAAAACTTACTACTGGAAATTCTACATTATTTTACAAAATGAAGGCTTATTCCATTTTAGTTGGTTGTGAATTTGAATTTTAAATTATTATTATCCTTTTTGAAATTGATATGTTAGGATTATTTTATTATAAAAAAAAAACACTAATTTTGGAAAACAACAAAAATAAAACATTTCCAAAAAATGTGTACTTGTCATAGTGTAGGTTTACATATATACGTACATAAATATGTATGGCATGTAGTAATACTTACTTAATGACTAAAATGTATATCATAATACATCATATAATTAATATACTAGTACAACAAAGTATAGTGGAATAGTATTACTTTTTATTATCCAATGGATAGTTGTTAGCACTGTTGTATTGCAATTTGCAAACCTTTAGAATTTAGATTTATGTGTGTACTTTATTTATGTATTATGTACCGAGTAAAAAGTTCATGTACATAGTTAAATGGCAACCAATACATACTATGGGGGTTTATGATATAATAGATATTATACTTATAAAATAATTATTATACATAGGAAATAGGAATAACGTTGATTATGTAAAGTTGCTATACGGTTATACAATGTTGTCTTCCTACTAACACTTGTCAATAATTGTCAATCACACACAAATAGTTTATACTTACACTTAACCGTCAAGTTAATTAGTGTATTTTGTCAATATGATCGTATAAAAAATTCATTCGTTCCAAAGCGTACTCGTTACTTACTACAGAAAGTGTTTCCCATGTCCAAAAAATATAATTAAACGGCTGTTTTAGTAGTAATAATAATAATAATAACTAATAACTATAATTAATCAACTAAGACATATTACTATGTACTATGTACATATAATATGTATATACACAGTGTTCATGAATGAAACAAGTATTTTAAATGCGCATTATTGTTATAAGTAATGTAAAATGTCATACTTGTTTTTATACATATATTACAGCTCTCCATACTATACTTGTAGGAATAAAGCAATATATATGTATTCGCATATATTGCCTTTTTAATACGATAAGTTTATTCAAAGATGAAAGTAAAATACAAGAGTATAAAAATTTAACTTGATATCTTTAAGCTTTGACTAGTCATAATATTGATTCTTTATCTTTGAAAAAAAAAAAACAACCAAATATCACACATAGTATTGTTTATCTAAAACGGCATTCACTTAAGTTGTAGTTGTTCACAAAAACAAAATATACAATGCATGTTTGTGTGTTCTTGTTTATTTATATAAATAATATATATTTAATTAGTAATAATTAATAATAATAATAATTATTAATTATTATTATTAGTAAAACATCACTGCTTAAAAATTGGGTACGGGGGTATGAGGTTTAAGTGCAACATTGTAAATATAAAGAAACATTTTAAAAAGAAAACATAAATAATAGCTATTAATGAGATATGAAACGTATTTTACTGTAATAACTAATAATAATTATGTATTACAGCATACAATGTATGTTTTAAATCTTTAGTCTTTTAGTTTTGTGTTTTCAGGATCAGATGAAAATATTTGCTCATCATCTCGAAATTGTAGAACAAAAAGATGATGAGTATTTGTGTAATATAATATAGTTTCAGTTACTTAATGTCCAAACCAATATAATGGTTACAAGTTATAACTGTTATTACACTTTTATACATATTACAATTTACAATGTATAACGTACTAATTTTTCACGCCGGCGTAATAAGAGAGCAATCAATTATTTACCTTGTATACCCATATATACATAATATTATAATAACTTATTATGAAATAAGTTATATGTCCGATTAGGGCATATGAGCATTTTTTTGTCGTGTGTAAAAGAAAGAAATCGCCTTTGAATGTATGCATGTATGTAATAAGTGTGTACTTGGATGTGTATGTTTAACTGAACCAAAATGGAAGTATGTAGTTTTTTTTTAAAAAAAAAGAAGTGTTTTATTCAAAACATAATATGTTTTAAAAAAAAAGCAAAAGTCTTTCTCAAAACTTTGTCTAAAGTTTTTTCTCGATTTAGAACCTAGAAAATGCATTGAATTTAGATGCGGGTCATTTTCTACAAAATAGGAAATATAAATTATAATATGACGTCTATTATGATAAAAAAATGTGTTCGTAATAGTAATGTGTAAGTAGAATAAGTCTAACGTTGATGATTATAGTATGGAGGATGGAGATGTATTTACTAAATTATAGTGAAACCCGTTTCAAAAAAAAAAAAACAAAAAAATTACATACAAGATAAACGACTTGTGAAACAATTTTTTTTTATTTTGTATAAGATGTACGGTATATGCATATAAAATATTATATTATGTATATGAACTATATTATAGACAACTGAGATATTTATTTAAATACTTTCTAGCGATTCCATTTCAATTTATTTTACAGAATGACAACTATACAATATTATGAGTCTGCTTGCTTTATATAATATTTATTGAAAAGCAAAAGGTGTTATGAATATTAGTAACAAAAAAAAAGAATACGGAAACATTATGTTTCAATTTTTAGAAATGAAAAACAAATCGTAATGACAGATAGGTTTTTTCGGCGCATTAATCATTAATATTATGAAATATAAAAATTAATGACGTTGTGGTTTTGTCCCGATGCTTTCATTTAAAGGCTTATGAGTTTTGATTTCCGGTTAAAAAATACTGTTATGTTTACTATTACGTGGCAAAAAAAATGTATTGTTTTTGTACTCTCTTATTATCAATAATAATAATCAGTATTTATTTGCGGTCATGGTCATGTGGTATTTTATTAGTTGTAAATATTTACATGGTCATATTGTAGTTTTTTTTTATATCAAGTGTATTAGATTTTAGAAATATGCAGAGAGTGGTTGTTATTTATTGGTTTAGAAATGCTAGTTATATACTTTGCTTTTATGTTGTAGGAAGTATACCAAAACGAAACGAAAACTAATAATAATAATACTATATTGGTTTATATTATTATGTTACAAATACTATACCCATGATACAGAACGGTTATGTTATTATAAATCATTATGATTTAAAACGTCAAACTCAAACTGTTGTAAATTTTATAATGTAATAATATAATATTATTATACCTTGTACCTATTTACTTTATACCTAATACCTACTGTTTCCATTTATATCAAACCAAACCAAACCAAATGAAGTCAAACGAAAAGTTTGTACATTTAAATAAAGACATGAAACGGTGTGTGTGTGTGAGGTTTTTTTTTTCTTGTAAATTGTAAATCTAAATTCTTGTTCTAGAAATTTAAAAATTTAATATGTAGCTAAGAGGGTCAAAGATGTTTATTATTTAATATCATTATTCAATAAAAAAATTCTGCCCGCCTGTTAAAAAAAAAACAGGTTTTTACTGTTTGCAAAACACACATCATGTGACTACATTTTTTTTATGATGCAGTAGGAATTATTAGTTATTTTAGTAATTAGTACGAAGTATAAAATACATGTGTAAAAATATAAAATTGAAAAAAAAGTCTACGTATACGAATCTATAGATATAAGAATTAAGAGAATGTGTGGTATTCACAAGAAATACATGCATAGATTTCTTGAACATAACTGAATTTATGGAAAACGATAAATAAATAAATAAATAAATGACGCTAAATTCCATCCGAAACAAAATAATATACCAAAAACTGTGTGGTTTTTTTCATGTTATTTATCATTTGTCATCGTTTTTGAGTTTATCCGTTTCGAATTAGTAAATAATAATAAAGAAAGAGAAAGTCGCTCCTTTGTTTTTGTGGAAAAGTAAAAGGTGAAAGTACAGATTTACAATAACCAACCAGATAATTCAGATTAATTTCATGTCAACAATTTCTATTAAAGCTGCTAATAATCTTTCTTGTGTTGTTTCTTCATTCAAAACCAAGTCTGAGGAGGCTATAATTTGAAATACGGCAAATAATGAACTGGATTTGTATTCATTTTGTAGGCACTCAAGATCAAAGTTGATATTCAAGTCAAATTTTCCAACGATATTCTAATGCAGAAAGAACAAAAAATCATGCATATATGATTCATCATAATCATTTTATAACGTTTTTAGTTTTCGTTCTATTAAATAATGTTTTAATAACAAATAATAATTTTATAGTACCTTAAAACATTTATAATAGTACTCAAGTAGCATTTTTTCATGTTCTCTTCTCACTTCAGTTGTAAGAGAGGTTATGAGTAGAAGTGCAATATCATGAGTAGGTTCTATAATATATTATTATACATATATGAGATGATATCAGAAACCATGATATAAACAATAAATTGTGGATAATTTACAAAATAGATAATAGAAAGCATTGAATATATTTTATATTTGATTACTTCCAATGGACATCATTTGCCAATCTAAAATTTTACAGTCCAAAATGAGCTCGTCTTGATCAATCAGTTCGGATTGATGAGAATATGACCGATTAGCTGTTTTGAGTAAAATATCCGCCACAGCTCGTTCTGCTTCATTTTTAATATCTGAACGGGAATTGAAGCAGAAATCATTTGACTGGTCCAATAAATCCATCGATGGATCTGGTGTACGGAAAAAAATATTATCCGTCCAAAAGTCTGTGTGGATTAAACAGGTCGGGGATGGATTGTCAGCGGGATTTAATAATTGAACAATGGTTTCACGTATTCCCCGACCACGAAGTGCAGCTAGTTTTCCCAATATTTTGACAGCATTAGAATCCCCATTGGAATCAACTAGCTGTCTCAAATATTGTTCCAACTTGGGAAATCCTGTCTCAAGAAGTGCCTGTATAGTAAATGTATTTAGAGTATACATTATTTATTATTTTACCCTCCAATTTTTGTATTTTGTAGAAACACAGTATGGAGAATAAAGAAAAATGTACTTGAGAATTCTTTAAATTAATAATAATAATAATAATTACTAGAATAAATAATATGATCTGTATCGATTGTAAAATTTTACTTCGTACAGCATTGCAACGTATTCAGGTCTGTAGTAAAAATTCCATTTTTTAGACAGCTGACAGTCACCCTAATATTCCAAGTGTACATGGGTATAGTCGAGAATCTTCAGATAATTAGAAAGAAATTAGGAAGAAAAAAAAAATTACCGTTTCTTGTATGGCCCATGTTACTGCATGGATTTTGGCAATTTCTCTCAGGGCTGTTTTGACCTCCACAATGTTTAAAGATTGTACATAATGTATTTTTCCATAACCCGCGGGACGTAAATCTTGAAGAACAATAATGGACTCTGCCTTTGACAAATTTTCCAGTATACCAGTTACAACTCTCTTATCCAAAGGACGATTAAATTTTGCATAGAAACACTTGGCAAAGGCAAAATTTATATCACTGTAGTTGTTTATTTCTAACCATTCTTGAATGTCGTGAACGACTGTACTATTTATTACAAAAACACAAGGAGCACATTTTAAATTGTCAAAAGCGGACACACTGGAAACTTGAAAAAAAAGAATCTTAAATACTTATACCTGTAAAATAAAATTTCTCTTTGTTGTACAGTCGCCAG